>QFET01004242.1:0-36546 GCA_003316355.1 Tuber calosporum
CGATAGCGCCGATACCTGTGATCAGCTTCAGGAGGAGGGGGATAAGAACTGTCTCACCCACGGAGAGGTCGCGGAGGTCAGAATCCCAAAGACGAGGGAAGAGGTCGGGGTTTGGATCTATAGAGGGCCTAAGCTCATCATATAGCTGCCTGAGCAAGGGAAGGTTAGGATCAAGAGGGCTGGGGGACTGTGATGCAGATGACGAGGCCAGGCTGGGCACTTCTGCGGGTGGGGCAAGGGGGGCAGTAGAGCTAGGGCGGCCGCCATATGGGTTGCCACGCTCGGAGGTGCGGGATTGTGGCCTAAAGGCCCTACCAGTGTTGTGAGCCATCCCTGTTAGGTGTTGGTTCAGGGGAAGTGTCGGGTCGCTTATAGGTGAAGCCTAAGCGAAAAGCGAAATTTGGTGTGTAGAGATGGTTGCCACACAAATCCTGGTGGTTTTGTGCGGCCGAATGCGGTAATATTTTCAAGCGAGAGGAAAGAACAGGGCGCGGAGCGTGTCGGATAATTGTCCAGACTACCAGTTTATTATACAAGGGGTTTTTATCAAGATTAAATTAGCAGCAATGTTAGTGGCCAGACGTGAGTTTTATAATATATGTGAAGTGGATGTGGGATTTTGAAAACCATATCTAGAGAGCGACTACCAGGACTCTGGAGTCTCTGATGATGGCAAGCCTATTCCTTCTTAGGCTAAGTTGAAAATTGATAGCTGTGGATTTTGTTTTTAAGATTTTTGTGATTGGAAACAGCTCTTGTAATTTCCCTGGGGTAACCAGTATTGGTTATTGTGGTTAAGGGTAACAATGATCACTGAAACCAGCAGGGCTAGTAAGGGTACTCTTGTTTAGATTTTAATTGCAAGTATTATTGGATACTTAGTTGGTTTTATAATTGGTTTGAAGTATTGAGATGATACTATTTTATTATATATTGTGTTTCATGTATCTGGCTGTCAGCAAATATGATTTATGTTTGGTTTACTGTATATATTTATACTAAAAATTGTTTATGTTATGTTTTACAGAACTGATGCCTGCTGATTGTTAGTTTTATTTACCTAGCTTTGAAGACGACACCAAGTGTAGTTAAACACTGCTGTCATCCTGGAGTTGCAGGAAGCAGTTTTCAACAGAGTTTAAAATAGATTTGGTTAAAGGTTACTTCCTTAGAGTTTGCAAGAAAAATAATACAAATAGGTTTACAACCTAGCCTGGCTAGCAATATAGTAAGTGAAGGCTTTTTAACCGCCTTTCGGGATCTCCTGTACCTACTAGTCACCTGAGTTCCAGCGAGTTTCGGATTTGAGACAGTTATTATTCCAAGTTCTTTTCTGGCGTTCGTGATGGTGCTTGATATACACAAGCAATGATTACTTTTAAGGTATTTTTCCTGCTATATAGTAGTTATTATGGGGAGGCTTTGTATATAGCCACCTCTCCTGCATCTTCCAAATTCAACAAGGTATGAATTTTCCCTGTTAATTTAGTCTATTCACTTACCAACCTTTAAGACTATAGCTATTCTATCAGCATTACTGACGACTGCACTCATTCCTGTAGATTATACCTTTGTTTTGTCAAATTTAGAAGATATTCTACCACCCTCTGTCTAGTTATAGTAAGATACTCCGTGAACATCCTTATAACTGCCATCTAATATCAAATTAACAGCTAAAACAATTCGGGCACTTAAGTGCAAATCTAACATCCTGCAATCTAACATTGCAGGATGGCTCCTGCAATCTAACATTGCAGGATGGCTCCTGCATCATCACTACGTTGACGGAAGAATCTTGCAGGAAATTTGACTAAAGGTCAGTGCGCAGCGGAGACAATGGCTAATCTTTTAAACACCAGAGCTGCTGAGATCGCAGAGGCCCCAAGCCGAACCTCTTTACACCCTTTGATCCAAATGTGAGGCGTACTCTAGACATACAAAGCACAAGCCATGGTTTTTCAAAAAGAGAACAAAAATCCATTTGAGAACTAACTCCAAAAGGCTCTGCGCGCTCTTGATAATGCGCAGAGAGGTACTGATAATAAAGTTAAAATACGAAGGAACGAGATCTATAAGCGAATATGAAGAGCAGTCCAGGATAGAAAGAAGCCAGAAATGCTATAGGTCCATATTCGGCATCAACTTGGACACTATAATGTAAATGTCTCTCCATAATTCTACGCATTCGTTCATTAAGCGGTTACTATTATTGAACTCTAGAGCACTCCTGCGGACTTCCACTTAGTTGGAAGGTCGCTTAGCATCATTCAAAGTGTTTGGAATATTGGCAGAGTTAGATCCGTGGGGGTTCTCGGTCGAGCTTTATCATATCTTAAGGACCATCTCTAATAGTTCACATTGTATACTAACATAATATACTTCTATTTCAACTGCACAAGGGCCGTTTCACGTATTTTCCCCATAAGTGCTATTTGCACTTTTTTCAACACCACCAAGTTTTATCGCGTATGTCGGTATAAGGTTACCTGTAACGTTATACAAATTATGTTCCCCCACCCTCTCTCATACACTGTGGAAGTAGCTTACGAGCAGATGGGTCAAGAAAGACCTGGCTGTGGTACCCCAACTCCTGCGGGCCACAGCGCCAGCCATTGGATCCTTGAGTTACATCATGGGATTAGAGCTGTTCTCCCCATCCTCTCCCTTGCTAACAATACTCCGTTTAAAAAAGAGACTGGAAGACTTAGAAGCGGATTATATAAGTCAAGATGCTGGATTAATAGCTATATTTCAGAAGGAGATTTTGTGGTTGATTACCTACCTTTAGGACAATGTAATTGCCCTCTCTATGATCTCTAAAATGAAGAACGAAAAGGTCTATGAGCCTTCGAATAACCCTAAAGACCTCTCCACCACCGTGTTCCCAAATACAAGAAAAACAACTCTACCTGCACGCTCCAGAAGTAAACCCAAACCCTAGGCACCAGTTATAGCGAAGCCCATTGTGGCAGACCCGAAAATACAAGTTAAAGAAAGTATAATATCAGCGACTCTCAGATCCACACCGCTACAAAACCCGAAAGTTAAACTATCATGGAACAGTCTGTAAAAAGTGTTAACTAAACAGCCCCGATGGCCGGATATATCAGTGGTAGGTCCAAGAACCCCAAAAGGTTTACTAAACATTGCTAGGAAGAGAATCCATGCGACTAACCAGATGCCAGCCCTCCTCCCTGATACTCATAATCTGCAAATAAAGATTGCCCTGGAGATTGCCAAAGAGCTTCTAAAGTATGGTTGCTCACCACCCACTAACCTCCAAGTGCAAATCAACATGAATACTGGTATGATATACCTAACAACCGCTACCAGTGTAGACTCATCGGAGTATATAAGCTACCTTGCACCAAATCCCGTGACTGTAAACCTACATATACCAAAAAAACAATGCCCTTATGTAGTATTCGGGTAGGCACCTACCGATACCCATGTAGTTATACCTATGGTGGCCCTAGACGCTGTCACTAATAAGGAACAAGAGAAGGAGTAGATCATGAAAGATAGCCCCTTGATTGGGAACCAGGTTACAGTATCCTCAGCCAAGTTTATACAGAAAGAGCAAGATATATGACAGCAGAAACTTGCTACATCTATGCACGTAGCAGTTTCTACAGAATACTTAAACCAAATTACACCTCGAATCCTCCTCCATGGAACATACTGGGAGACTGGGATTATGTGGTAAGCCAAGCCCACTAAGCAGTCAAGGAAGTACTACAAGTACGAACATCCCAACATAGAGTGTTAAGATTAGTAACTCAGATGTCCGATCTGCGCCGTAGAACAAAGACTTAAGGAACATAAATGCAACTCTCTGACATGACTCAAAAAGACTAATAGGAAGCTAGTAGCAGACTGTTGTCCAGGTACCGCATCAACCTGTATTGCATGAACTTGTAACCTTCCAGCATATTTATCAGAGTGTCCAACAAAGGTTTTGGTCAAGGGAGATGCTAGAGCTCAATTTGAACAACACAAGGTTCCACCCGCCCATTGGAGGATATGGATACTGAGGCCTAATCATGTCTGACTACATCGTTAGGAATACACATGCTGATTTTGATGGTTTTACAGTGATACCCCATAATTTCAAGGGAACCAAGGTGGTATTGGTGAGTTTATTTACAATTCTTAGGAATAGGAAATTTTCTTTTGTTTGTTTACAAAATCTTCCTTTATACCTGGGTAACCCACAGAGGGCCCCTAGATTTCAATATTTTATATCTCATGTTGTAGGTACCAAGATACGTCTATCTTCATATGTTAATCTTGGGTTATAACAGAGTTTTAGTTATATTGGTTATTCTCCTCATTCTGATATATTACACTTGTAGATTAAGCCTGTGAATGGCTCGAATATTTTGTGAAATTTTGATATGTATTCTTTGTATAATATTTACTGTTGAAATTCTTCCTTTGGTTTCATATGTATATTTCCTACGGTAATATTGTTTATGTCTCTGCTTGGTTATTTCTAGTTTACTCAGGAAAAATACTAATATTACTACCACTAAAGTATATCATATTTTAGGTTATATGTAATTACCATGATTAAGGATTAATGTGTATATAACTTCTGTTATCTACGCGATTATTCGTTTAACTTTCCATGTATAGTCACCTTTTACCAGTCATGTATCAAATGTTATCATTACTTTTATTTGGTGCACACCTCTTCAGATTACGCATATTTTATTGTGATTCGCTTGGCAGTTTTTCAGGGTCAAACATGTTTACACTAATATTTCTTAAAATATTTTCCTCATTTTTTACCGAGCACATAGAGGATACACACCTGTATAAATAGCTGGTTGCCGCCTACTATATATAGTTAATTAAGGACAAGAACTACTACCAATCTTCCTTCATACTATAATACTCCTCATACAAGTATGCACAGAGTATACGCTTAATACTTCATTTTATTTTGGTACTCATGCATTAAGATTGTGCCAATACAAATAATTTTAATAGGTTATGAGCCTAGTCCATCAATCACTATACAACTTGCATTTACCCGATATTATCTTTACCCACAAAATTAATTCTCTCCGAAATGAAATAAACAACTTTCAATGTAAATATTTCCTCTAATGTTATAACATTTTGCTTGAAACCTAACAAAAAATAGTTGGATAACAAATCATCAGTTAAAACAACATATCGTTCCCGAAAACGGACTGTTCATAGCGAAACATTCTTAGCCAATCCATATGAAAAAGTCCTGGCACTCCTTACTATAATCAAAGTTTTCAGCTTATTCAAAACCCAGTTCTTACAGAAGTGCATTTTTCCAACCCTAACCACTCACAAGTGCAAATCAAAGTACCAGTACTTAATAACCAAAGTCGCTTTGCCGTTACCGAGCAAAAATTGTTATAGCAGAAGCCACTGTTTCTTCTCCTACTCCTCCAGAAATCCCAGCACCAAACCCTGATCTTATGCTAACAACTCTAAACATAGTTGGTCACCAAATTACAAACTCAGCTCTATCCCAAAGCTCACTGGCCCTGGTCACTACCGTACCATGCATGATATCTCGCAATATATCCTGACCTTATAAATTGCTGGGGTATAATAACGGAGAAGGAAACACTCCTAGAGGCAGAAGAGGATATAAATGGATATAATGACTCTCCGAGAATAGATGAATTTCACGATCGCTATAAATGGGCCTTGGCCTACTTCCTTGAAACAATTGACCTGTATTGGTTCACTTTGTTGGCGACCCACAAAACACCCTCTGCCTTCTCGAAAGTGTTTTAAGATACATTAGGGCGAGAAAACACCCCCTCCTTCTTCGAACAACTCAATGCTGTCCTCGATACCAAGTAAGATAAATCTGCTCTTACTGCAGACCATATCAACAAATACTATACCATCTGGTATCGAATGCCACACCATTGATACTCCTCCTCTGCTAATAACCGATATGCTCTACCATTTGTATTAAAAACCGTATTTGAGTCACCCCAAGCCAAAGCAACAGATCTTCTGTACCCTTCCTGAGTCACTCAGTAATTTAGTCAATGACCTCTAGACCAAGCAAGACCTTACCCACGATCATGTCTACAATAGGTTCGTGGACATGAGACCCTCAGCTAACTCTGAGGACAACCTAGCGTATAAAAGCGCTGACGTCAAAGGCATGGAAGGGAATCTCCCTGGAGACCGGTGGCTATATCTATGGAATATACCTACTGCAAGGTGCATTTCCCATCTGCTCACGCTCTGGGACATACCTGGAATGAGTATATTAAACTCAAGGGCCACAACCAAAAGATGAAGGAAGATACAGCTGTTAGTTCAACAAAGATCGGCAAAGAAGATATCTCTGAACTGGTCAGTACATCCACATCCATCCTGTCTACGTAATAGACTGCTCACTCACAAAACTGGGCTATCGATACAGGGGCAAGTTTACAGATGACAAGAATCCTAGACCTTCTTATAAACTTTGAACCAAGAACAGGAACTCTTAAGTTATACAATGATTAAGTAATAGAATCATGTGGCCGAGGAACTGTCAAGCTCGAGGCCAAAACCTCTAACAGTCATGTAGCCCCTGTATTCATTCAACAGATTCTGTAGGTTCCAAAGTTAGGGCAAAGTAACTTGTTTTCATATGGTGCTGTGCGTCTAAAGTGTGGACCTGGCTTGATGCAACACGTAACGCTCAACCCTGTGAGGTTTAAGGGCTAAATGGTAAAAATTGTAATATCTGAAGGTCCTATATTCAACCCACATCAAGGAAATATTTTTTAATATTTGGTTTTATTATTTTTTAATATTTAATGGAGAACAGTAAATGTTTGTGACTTTAAATTTAGTTGTGAAGGGTATACTTGATTAATATAGTATCTTACCTATGATAGGTACCTTTCTTAACCTAAGTACCTCCAGTTGCCAAGTCACTGTTCAGGCGTATGGTATGATACTATATTTATCAAGTATACCCTTCACAACTAAATTTAAAGTCACAAACATTTACTGTTCTCCATTAAATATTAATAAATAATAAAACCAAATATTAAAAAAGTATTTCCTTGATGTGGGTTGAACATAGGACCTTCAGATATTACAATTTTTACCATTTAGCCCTTAAACCTCACGGGGTTGAGCGTTACGTGTTGCATCAAGCCAGGTCCACACTTTGGACGCACGGAACCATAGCAAGAGATTGTTTCTTGCTGAAAAGGTTTTTCTTTATGTAGTCAGGGTGCGGATATGTTTATATAAAAGGAGAATAAAAGTCAATCTGGTGAAAGCTTGACGGTCAAAATTATGTTGTGCAACAAGAGTAAGAAGAGGCGAACACGATGACCCACCAACAGTTGCATAAAGCCTTTGGACATCCCTCCCCATTCTACCTTAAAAGTACTAACTACACAGATAATCCAACAATCCACAAATTCCGCAAGACTGGTACTATGATTTCTACGTTACATCCAAATCAATCAAATGCAAACCCGAAACAACTGAAAAAAGTTGTTAAAATTGCTATTATTTAATCCACTCCAATCTCCGTGGAAAACTTTCTAACCCCTCCTTGGCAAACTCCTGGTACTATATAACCTGTATTGTACATGAAACAATCAGGTTTATCGTCTTAAGGCCAAATCTGATACTGTTAAATTATTCAACCAATTCATTAAAGAAAGATACACCTAGCATAACACTACTATCAAACGATTCAGAACTGATCACGGAAGTGAATATGTCAACAAAGATATGCAACCATGTTTGAAAAACTGGGTATCTTAAATGACAAAATACCTCCTTACTCAAATGAATCTAAGAGCATTGCCAAATAGTACAATAGGACCATTATGCCATGTACACACTTTATGTTATCAGGTCTTACACTACATTTATGGGCATGTGCAGTTACAGCAGGTGAATAAATCCGGAACATCCTTCCAAACTGCTCTATGGCAAACTAACACCATTTGAATCTCTCTATAAAAAGAAACCGTTCATAAATCACCTATGCCCATACTAGACCAAATACTTTGTCCATATACCTGAAGAGACCAGAAAACCAGGGACAAAGTTAGAGCCCCAGGCCATAGAAGGATAGCTTGTTGGATATACTTCAGCCTGCAAGATATCCCGTATATACATACTATCATTGGACATGATCTCAGAAACCCGTCAGCTCACCTGGACAACCAAGACAATAGTACCAATTGATTCCATGGAACCTGCACCCTCATCAGAGACTTTTGCAACTGTCTACCCTCCTTCCTACCCAAGAGTACTGGCATAGGATAAAGCTCTATCAGCGGAAGCAATTGAAAAACCAACCATTGAAGTACATCCACCTCCACCGTCCAAGATCCGGAACACCATCACAATCCACAAACTCTAAAAGAGACAGTGCAACCTCTTATGCTAGAAGAACAAGCGTAATATCCTCCTGACATTCAGAACTGATCTGGCTGAATCATTCGCACACTACACTACTTTGGCAGAAATGTCACTCTACTATCAAAGGAAGATCCTATAACCTACACTAAAGTAGTGAAAAGCTAGCTTAAGGAACAATACACGCACACAATGGACAAGGAAATAAGAACTCTAAAGAAAGGTGCTACTTTCGAGGAAGTAGATAAACCTACAGGACGCAAGATTATTGACAGTAAATGGGTCTTTAACACCATGCGAAATACTAATAGTATATTAGAACAGTACCATGCAAGGACTGTTGTCAAAGGACCCTCAGTAGGACTGGGTTTTGACTTTGAAAATACTTTCACTCTGTTAATCCGATATGAATCACTCTATTTCCTTCTTGCAATATGTGCTGAATACATATTGCGACCACGGCAATTAGATGTCAAATCTACTTTCCTTCATGGTGAGTTGAAAGAAGATTTCTCCATGCTACCATTACCTAGGTTCGGTAATGGAGACCAAGTATAGTGGCTTAACCGATGTCTCTATAGAGTTAAGCAATCAGCAAACGAATTGTACATTCTCCTAGCCAGATACTTAAGATCCAAAGTTTTTGTGACCTCTGCACTCGACGCTTGCATGTATATTACGTTAAACATGATATATACCTATTGGTTTACTTTGACAACATCACTCTATACCTTGCTCACACACCTCTAGCGACTTGTCTCATAGCAGATCTGAAAACTGCATTTGAGATTACGGACTTAGGGGAAGCTACATTCCTACTTAGCCTACAAATCACCTTTAGAAAAGACAGGATACATCTTACCCAGTAATAGTACATCAAGTCAGTCCTTGCGGGATATGGTTTGGAAAACAAATAGCCAGTCTATATACTCTTAACCAAAGGCATTCAACCACTTGAAGGGACTTTGGATGAATAATTACCGTACATGTCCATATACCAATCAATAATAGCATTGCTTATGTACCTAATAACTGGTACCAGACCTGATCTAGCTTATACAATATCCTTTAATTTACAATTTTCTTCTTGCAGAATAGAAATATGCCTAAAGACCACCAAACTCGTCCTTCGGTACTTTAACTGTACAAAATACATTGGACTCTTCTACCTATGTACAACTACATACGATATGAGCACCTATGTGAATGCGGACTTTACAGCCTGTCGTGATACATGCCACTCACTCCTTTTCAGGGCATGTTATACTTTTTAACAATGCCTTTAAAACCTGGCAGTCCAAGAAATTAGCCTCACTCGCAACAACTAATACGGAAGTGGAATATGTAGCTCAGTCCCTAGTAGCAAGGAAATCGGATGGTACATCAGCGGTCTCTATGACATTCCGCTTGCAACACGATCTCTTTACATGCTGACAATACAAGCGCATATCTTCTGGCAACCAACCATTAACTTAATCAACAAACAAAATATATAGATCCCCATTTTCACAAAATACATGATGAGACAGATAATTGTTCTTTCATACTCTTGAAGGTTGCGTAATAGGAAAACCTTGCCAGCATTTGTACCAAGGTAATTGCCAAACTGACAGACCAAGGGTTAATGAGATTGTTGGGCTGTAAATAAAGAGGGCAAATATTGATATTCTTCAATTCCTTTCATATGTATATTTCCTAAGGTAATATTGTTTATATCTCTGCTTGCTTATATGTAGTATACTCATGAAAACTACGGACATTACTACAGCTAGAGTATATCATATTTTAAGTTATATTTCATCACAATGATTAAGGATTAATGCCTATATTTCTTATGTTATCAGCGGGATTTCACAGTAAACTTTCCAAGTATAGTTACCTTTTGCTGCTCATGTATCATGACTTAGCTTCCTGTTTATGTTGCGCATACAACTTAAGATTAAACATATTTTATTGGGATTTCCTTAGTAGTTTTTCAGGGTCAGACATGTTTGCACTTTTGTATATTACAATGTTTTCCTATTGTTTACAGAGTACATGGAGGATATGCACCTGTACAAATAGTTCATTGCCACCTACTTTATTTCGTTATTTAAGGACAAGAACTAGTACCAATCTACCTTCTTACTACAATTCTCCTCATATACGCATGCACATAGTATAGTCTCAATAAAGTATTTTTTTTTGGTATTCATGCTATAAGATTGAGCCATTACCTATAATTTTAATATTTACAACAGAAGGGTGGATGGAGTCACTACAGTCCCACCCTCTGGTTTGTTTACTACCGTTAATTATCCTCTCTCATAGTTCATGACCTTAATGTACCTAATATCTACACAGATCTATCCAGAGATAAGGCTGGTGATAAGAGGAGGACTGGAGAGCATTCCCTACTAGTAGCTGGACTACAAGGCTAATCAATTCTTACGTAACCTAGGGTATACAGACGGACCACTGATACCTCACAGCTCTGCCCCTCCATTATTGATTACTCTATTTTCAACCGATACCTTGCTGAGTATACCAAGGACTGGAGGAATAAATTCAAATATACAGGATTAGACCATCAGGTAATTGCTAGTCTAATCACCTCAGTACCATTTACTTAATCCAGACCATCACAATCCTGGAATAAGTACTACGGCACGAGAGAGGAAAACCAAATGAGGCTATCAAGATGGAACTGTAGGGGTTGATTGATGGTCATGGAAGTTCGCTCCCTATACTCAGACAACCAGTGAGCGGGAAACCAGAGGTGGCTATTGATGACCATGAATATAAACTACCCCTGGTTATACATACAGTACAGAAATTTGCAGTGTTCAAGAGGCCATGCAAGTGGTCGAAGGTACGGTGGAACGCTGAACTCATCCTGCTAAGGAAGAACTATAAGCCTTGGTACAGACAGGCAGGCTACGACTTCCTCTTGCGAGATAAGGCAATAAGAGCGAAAAAGAATTTCCAGAATGCTGTCAAAATGGCTAAGGCACCACAAATGGAGTATCTTCCTTGTGGATGAGAAGAAGAACGACATATGGAGGGCCCATCAATTCACCAAAGTGAGACCTGGCACTAAGGCCCTTGACTCTGAACAGTGCACTGATACAGCAGCTCTAGGCCATACTTTTAAGACACATTTCTTTCCACCCAACCCTAACCCAGTTGAAGTATGCCCACCTGTTTGGATACAGTTGAATGATGAAGAGACAGTTGATGCACAAGACATTACCAATGTACTTGCAAAATGCAGAAACATATCTGCCTCAGGGCTAGATCAGGTACCTTATTCGGTTTGGAAAAGAATCCATCGACTCGACAAGAGAATCATTCCCGACCTCCTCAATCACCTACTTTGTTGGTCTATACACCCTGATAGCTTCAAGAGATCTTTGGGTATCCTTCTCCGAAAGCCAGAGCTGTTGGACTAGGAGGCTTTAGCAAGCTATAGGGTTATTGCCCTGATGGAGACGTTCTCGAAGATAGTAGGAAGGATAATCAATACACAGCTGATATGTTTTGCCCAAGCTGCAGCCTTGTACTCGTGGAGACAAACAGGGAATCTTCCACAGAGGGTTACATTTGATGCCAGTATCTTATAACAACAATGGGTCCAGGAGGTGCAGGCTGCAGGGCTTCGAGTAAATACTATGTACCTTGATCCAAAGGCTGGCTACGACGACCTCGATTATAGGACTCTTCTCGAAAGGTTGTAGAAATTCGGAACACCCAGGTATATGGTTAGATGGATTTCAATTTCATATCTTATAGAGAATGCATATTGGTTTTCCCTGGTTTAGAAAGTATAATAACATGCATTAATACTGGTCTAATACAGGGATTTCCCTTGTCGCCAATTCTATTTGTAATCTATATTGAACCTCTCCATAACTACTATCCTGACAGGTTCTTCTTTATTTTGTCTTAGGTTCATGAAATTTAAGTAACGGTGGAATCTATCTCTAGGATAGAGAAAAGACGAATCCTTGAAAGATACTGACAGCAGTTGGACTGCAATGCCTAGAACACTCAGCGGTGTTTCTCTCCAGCAAAGACGGAACTAATACATGGGAAGCCCCCTCGATACTGAGTACACACATGTGAGTTAGTCATCAGAATAGGGAATGATTTCATCGGCCCTCCTAATAGAAGTGTCAAACGGTTTGAATTTTACTTTGAACCAAACTTCACGACAAGGATATGCTTCACAAGGCAACTTATGCTGGCTCAGTAGGCGTTCCTCTAGATAAGGATAATCTCTACCCCTAGGGGCAGAGTGTCTGCATATAGTGCTAGACAGATGGCAAAGGTTATCATTATCCCTATCAAGTTGTATGGGAGTGAATTCCTGGATCCCACACCGGCCATGCAAGGGAAGATAGAAGTACTTCTCAACCGGGTACGGACTTCGATTCCAAACTGTTTTTATGATACAAACATGGTACTGCTAGCAAGTGAGGCCTGCCTCATACCAGTGGAACTATTCCTTGAACAGATATGGGACATGGCAGCCATCAGGTTTACTACTGCGATTCCCTACAATAACATTGCGACTGCCCTCTTACCCACCAGTTTCCTGATGGTGCAGTCATATAGATGCTCTACCAACTGAAGGACAGCCTTCAATCGCCCTGGTGGAATCAAACCTAAGACTTAGACCTCCAACTCAGTTCCATCCGCTCAGAAAGTGCTACCACTTGATAGTACAGCTTGACAAGTATTGTTACTCATCAAGGAGTGGCCAGTTCAAAGGAAGCGACACCTTTGATCTCCCCCTGATGTATCATATTGTGAACGCTATGATGATGCCCTTTAGTCAGTCAGGGAAGCTATTCAGATGGAAAATGGACTCACCGACAATATTCCCCATATAACCCATATATGCTTCCCTTTAGGTCAGGCTGGAGGTTCATGAGACTTTACAAGATTTCAGCAACTTGACTCCATCAGATGAGGGTTGGGAAGAGCTATCTCAAAAGTCAGAGAGGATGGAGGAATGCAGATTCAGATCAAACCTGCCCTAGGTGTAGGGAAGAGGAGGAAACCTTCAAACATGGGATAGCCTTGTACCTTAACCTGTCTCCGTCCAGGGGAGCTTACCAAGTCAAGTGCTTTGATTATGGGGCTCATTCCAGGGTTTGGAAGAGTGAAAAGAAAGGTTGGTGACTTATGAAGGATTTGATTTCATTTGTTTCTATTAATCATGTGAATTTCCCCTGGGTGATGGTCGAACCACACTTTACTGAGGCAGAGAAGGTTAGGTCATGAGTATTATTTGTGCGTGAGGATTTATTGAAGTTTTCTTTAGTAGGAACAGAATTACCATTGATTGAATTCCTTCAGGACTAATTAGTTTTGTTTTTGTTTTTATTTCCTTTGTTTTTTTGTTTTGAGTTGAGTCTTTATGTGTCATGGGATCCTTCCCACCTACACTGGTTGTACCATCGGAGAAGAGTTTATCTTGTACCTAAAATCATACCATGGATTTAACAATAAAAAACAAAAAAAAAAAAAAATGCCATTTTAATATCAACCCCATGTTTTCGTACCCAATCCTCTGAACAATTCCTTACGTGTTAAATTTTGTAGACTTGAACGCTAGCTTGCATAATATATCAAATTAATAACCGCCTTGCAACTATCAAAAGACTCACAAAAACTATCCGGTAAACAGGGAGAAAAACCAGATCTAGGCGCTGCATCCACTTACTACGCCAAAAGGTTCTGAATCCCTCTGCACCTAGATTCGGTTCTGGTGCTAAGTCAAAATTATGGTATACCTCCGCCTGGGATACTCCAGGGCAAAGATCCCCACAAGGTTGGTGAGGCAAGAAGGGCGGCTCTGGCTGCACTAAGGCTTTGCTTGGAGAGATCCGTAATAACAAAATGGTCTGTGTGCATCTGTGCGTATTGATGCCTTGGCGCATGGGAGGTCCCATGGTCGAGAAGAAGACTGGTGATGGGGTAAATTTTCGTTCAAACTCCCCTGCGGTTCGGCTCATTCAGCTTTTCCTGGCCACTTAGGCTTCTATCTTGACGCCAGCACAGAAGGAAAAGTGCCGTGGAAAGATGAAAAGTTTTGAAAGCAGAAATACGACAAGGGAGTACTGCTCGGTGGTCAGCATATTAGGATCAATCTGTACAACATTCTTGCCCAAAAGAGTACAATATCTCGCACTCGCAGTTGGCATATGCTGTAACACATCCTGGATGATTGCTCAGTTCAAACGGTTGCTCCTGCCGTAAAATATGCGCAGTTAGGTCAGAGAGTGTGGCGGTATGATAAGCAGTATGTAAGTGCTACATACCAGAGGTTGGCCTTGGTTTCGCTCCCTGGCAGAATCCTCGCCGTCGTGCAAAGGTTTCTGGTCATCGAAATGGCCTGGATTTTTCGGGTAGCTCTGCTAGTCAGCTACCCATTTCTAACACAAGTAACGTTTTGCTTTGTGATACATAAGAACAATAGTACAACCGAGACCGAATTCAAGCAGTGTTACAAATATCTGGTAAGTAGAAGTCGAACACAGGGGGATCCTAGGAGCTGAATTTAGTATGGGCGCTCAGAGGTGAACACACAATCCGCCATACAAATACTTGCCCCCTGTGTTCGAGTTCTATATGCCAGGGACTTGCAGTATAATCCAGACAAAAAAAGTCCGATTGGGGAGAGACTCTCATCCGATCGGTTTTTTATTGCATGGCTGTCCCACCCAGGATCCATCTTTGGAAGCAGAGAGGCTCTTGTATCCCGCACTGTCAGACATCGGGATTTTGACACCCTTTTCTTTTACCTTGCCTTACCTTACCTTAAGTTCTCCTTTCTTTCTTTTTTTTCTCTTCAGTTTTGCAAATTCAAATCGGTTTCAATAAACCACCACGATTTCAAAAGCGGTAATAAAGAGCATGCTTTGGGTTGCAATGAGCCTTAACCTACCTAGGTATGTTACCTGCCACACTACGTGACTTGAATCGACTACTGAAGCGGTCTAGGTCTCGTCCGCCTCCCCCCGTCGCTGGATGAACTCGCTCGAAGGATTACGGTATGATACAGGTAACTTAGGGAAATAATTCGAAAGAAAAGAAACTGATTGGCCAAAGGAACAATTATGTGAGAAACGACGAGAACAAAATGATAGCTATTGGAGGTCACATTGATCAAATTCGGGCTGAGGATAAAAACGAGAACTAAGACAAGAAGCAAAAAATCGCACTCCTTGCAAGGCCTTTCGCCATGTCCGAAGACCACTCCTGGTAAGAATATCAGGCCAAGTAGAACGAATGAAACCCCACATGTTTGTAGGATCGAACAATATATAAACCAAAAATTCCTTTCCTTCAATACATCCACCAAGTGGCAATATATGCAGCGAAATCTAATGTCGGGAAAAAATTCACACTTAACGCCTAACCGAGAGCGGGAACTCCAAATGTATGTCCCCAATAATAAATAAAACCCCAGCACTGACATGCGCAACCCAGCGTCCGCTGTGCACTACCTGAGGGCCCGGCTGGAATCTGATTTCTCGTATTTGCCGCTATCGGCCATCTGATTCCTCCAAGCATTGGCTTCCTGCTCGTCGACTCCAGGTGGCATAGTGTGCATTCTTTTTAGGTGATCCTTCAAGTTGTCTCTCCTTGCAAACTCCTTCCTAAAACTTGAGCAGTTGGGATCCAAGCACCTCCAGTAGAAGCCCGCGATCTTATGAACAGATTTTTCGTGTCGCTCGCGGTCATTCGGCGTAGCAAAGCCCTCGGTGCGAGTGCAATTGTCGAAACGACAACGATACATCTTTTGGTGCTTTTGTTGATGCTTCCTGTTCAGCGATACAGATTAGCCCCGGGTGGACCTACGAACACCGGGAGTCCCGGGTAGCCAGCTGAACATAGCAAGTGAGAGGGCAATTCGCTTACGTGTACTGCTCAGCTGTTGGGAAAGTCTGTGTGCAAAGCGGGCAATGAATTGCGTTGGTATGTGGGCTAGAGCTGAGGGTTTCAAGAGAATGACTCCGCGCCGAACACCGTTGTCCTGGTGAGCTTCCTCGTTGAGATAATCCCCCATCTGGTATATGTGTAGCCGACCCGTATGGAGCCGTCACGTAACTCGCCTCTAGGTGGGGACTCGTACTGAACGCTGTGTAGGTTGGCGGGTATAGTGGAGCCTGCAGGTTGGAGGAAGGGGAGGTAAGCCATGATCGTGACGACCACTGTACCTCCGAATCCCTATGGCCATCAGCGGATCTCCTATGGCTTAGCGGTACTCCGTGTACATAGTCTCCTTCGTTAGTAGCCGTCCTGAGAAGTCCCTTTTGGTGTAAGTTGCCCTGAAACAGCCTTTCGCCGTATCCAATATTTCCGTTTAATGTATTCTCCGTATGAGAGCGGGAAAATCCTAGACTATACGGATGAAATCGGTTACGCGGATTTACTTGTCTACTTGGTGAGAGGCGAGCTATTGTGATAGTAATTGGTGGTTAGCCTTATGCGCAGCGCTGACTGTGCGTGAAGTCCACATGCTGCATGAAGAAACTTACTGCAATTCACTTCTTTGTCTCCTGTAAAACTTGTTGGTAGATATGAGTGGGAACCAGAGTCATCGTTGATGGCCAGAAATGCCGCAGTATTCTTGATTCTATGGTTCGGCGATGCTAACCCTATCTTCGTACCGGTATGGCTTGAGTCTGAATCCCTATAATCCGAGGGCAATGATACCGGAGAATTGGGGATCTTCTGGAATTTGGGTGCGTCAAAATCCTTCGTTCGGTCGTGAAGGCTTATGGGATAGCTATCCTGAACACTATTCTGGCAGTGGCGGCCCCCGTATCTATACCCCAAATCCTCTGGAGTTGTTGCAGATGCAATCTCTGCGTCCCGTGCACCTGAGAAGTGTGGAGAAGGGAGGAATGGGTAGCGTCCAGTCTTGTCATGTACCCCGCCGTCTAGGGGGCCAGTGGAGTCCATTGGAAATGACTCTGGTTCAGGTTTGAAGGGGATTCGGGAAGATACAGGGTCGGTAGTTTGGCACAAGGAGGTATGGAGTGTGGAAGATGAAAACAATGTAGGACCTGGTCTAAGGTCTAGCTTTATCGTTGGGTGGATGCCATGGGCGTAGGGTTGTGTGGATGGGTGGAGGCCGGGAGAAAGGGCGTGGCTACTTTAAAAAGTACAGTTCTAGGAGTCTCGACCTGTAGGTTTATTTGATGTACAATACAGCTTTCACTTATGATAGGCCTATGGATTTGCAAGGGCTCACTTATGAGGCTCGCCGCAGGAGTTACCGAGTGTCAATCAGGGTGTGCTGTAGGCACAGGGGAGAACAGAGGTTGGTCGACTGAGCGGCGGTGTAAAAAGCACGGATGGATAGATTTGGCGAACATCGGTTCCGGTCTTGTGGGGTGTGGACATATATAGCACTTCAGATTCAATGGGTCAAGGAGAGTCATTGCTGGCTGTGGTGGGACAAACCCTATAATGGCAGGAACTTGAAAAGGAGCTGGCTCCCACAAGGGGATGCAGAAGGGAGCCATATGGTGGGACAGAAGTAATGGCCGGTTGGGAGGGGGAACTAACTTCTTAGGCGGCACTAAGCACTATAGTGTATTGTGACCCTTCAGGTATCGAACTTAAGTCTAAACCCCCCAGAAACTCCTGGCAACTGAAGCTCGAGTTCAAGGGTCACTGTCTTGGTGACTTCCAGAATGTCATCAATGGCATATAGGGAATATTGAGAAGAGCTGATTACCCTCTTTACCTTTTTTTTCCCCCTTGTTTTCTTTCTTGGTTTGGGGGGAGATCAATACCGGAAAGACGACAAAATTACAGCGCCATGCAGAAATAAAGGATCATACAGGCAAAAATTGCCCTACTCCAATGCGTTTAGAAACCATGGAGTGGAAACTAGGAACAGTATTTGTGTAATTGATTGTAATCTTTGCAGAAACCTTTGTAGATCACGTTCGACGTTGTGGGCGATAGAAAAAACAGTTTATATATAGTTTCATACATGTCAGCAGTGCGGCTCTGAGAGATATTAAGAGAGAACGGGAGGCAAACTAGGGTGTTGATGACGGATCCTGTTCTTCAGGTTCAGCCCCATGGTATATCAAGCATATCTTTTGAATCTTTCAAGCAGCCGGTGGAAGCATTGGCCAACAGAGCGGAAGGTTGATAGGCAGGGCCAAGGGAGGTGCTGCTGATCCCGGGTGTTTTTCGCTTGTTGACAGCCGTTCTGGAAGGTTTCTCAGAAACGCTCTCGCGACCACCTTCCTTGTACGTAGCAGAGAAAGGAGTGTGCTCCGTTGCAGCCTTCAGCAAGAAAGGGTCGGGCTAATTTCGCAGTTTTCTGAAGTCTTGGCCCGACCTGTGGGCAATGGTGGATCCGCATCTGGTATGATCCCCGTAATCGCGGGATTCTTGGGAAGGATAATCAACTTTTATTCCTAACCTAGAGAAGAGAACAGATGTTAAGGATGCATTCCTGGCAATTATCTTCAGGTACCGGTGCGTGCTGTATAAATGCGCTCGAATACTCTGGCACTGTAGTATTCTGGATGACGGGCGCATACGCGCTAGCCTGCCGCCCTTCAGGACGATCTCTAGCAGGGCTCGGGATCAGGAGCCGCTCAAGTCTAGTAATTCTGGACCCTTGGTGCGCATAGGGTGGGCGGTTGCCCGTAAATGACGGGGTGACTAAACCACGATGTGACGCGTTTGCTATATACGCTTGGAATAGTATCCTACAACAGATTATTCTTCTATTACTGTTGAGGAGCATGTGAAAGAAAAGAACAGGCGTCCGCTCTGTATGCAATACCGTAAAACCTCAATCAATTGAAGCGTGGTGTACTATGTCGTTGGAGCTGCCTCCTCCCATAAAGTCTGGTATTATCAATTTTGGTTTCGTTTTGTCTTCCTGAGGGGTTGGGGCTCACTTTTTCTGTGCTCTTGGCCTGACTTCCAGCAGGAAATTTCGGGATCCCTCTCGCCCTGTTCGATTGTTTGAGTTGAGACTCTCAGGTATGTGGCCCAGGGCCTAAGCACACTCGCCTGACATCTATCATCCCACAGTGGCCGAATTGCACGTTAGGGCGGTGTCTCCTCTATTAGGAATAGCAAGCACCTCCTCCTATCAGGTGACTCAAGAAGCATTTTGGTGTGTTACAAGAGCAGGACCATAGACTGAGACATGGTTTACCTAAGCAAAAAAAAACCCCCCCTTGAAGCATTTAGTGCTTCGGAGTAGCTTGACATTACCGTAAGAACTTGAATAATAGAACCTCGCGCTAAGAGGTTAGATTAAGGTGAGGTGTTCGGAAATTATGGAAACATGGAAGCTATGTCAAAATCAGTAGATGTCTTGGATTATCAGACAACACTCTGGCCTACAAGACTAAACCTCACCTTTGAGTCATTCCAGTAGAATGTCTTGATGAGCAAATCAAAACATTAAACTTACATGTAAAAGATCATACATGACATGCTATTTTACTATAGAGTTCATGAACAGCTTCAAACCGAAATTGAATTCACTCGAGTCTAAACTGATCTTGCCTTTTTCAATTCAATTGTATCCTATCCCATCCACTCTTGTCTGATCCGATTCAGTTCAATTCAGTTCACTCCAATCAGGCTGGCATTCTGTTCTCTCAGCAGGCCTCTATCACCGAGTTCAATTAAATATCAGAGTTCCAGTAGAATGCCACATGGGTTAGGGCAAAGACAAAGTTGTCGAACTAAGGTCCATCCAGGCCTGACTCTACTGCCACTAATACGATAATATGCTGGTATTCGAAAGAACCCTGGCCGAAAGAGAAGACAGCTAGGAGAGCAGATCCACCAAGTACAGCGAGGTACCAATAATCCATACAGAACCTATACAGTCAGTTACAAACTCCGAGTACTATCCAATTGGGTAACTTCAAGCATACCAATAGGACCAATAAAGCTCGGTACCCCTACCTGTGCCGCACCAACTCAGTGATTCAATATTCCAGAGTCAAATCTTTCAAGATGGAAATGAGATGAGGCAGAAGGCAAGTATAAGGATCAAACCTCAGAGCAGTGCAGGGCAGCAGGTGAAAGAAGATGGAGAAAGTATCAAAAATTAGATCGAGATTTGTATGACCGCTTTCGTTATCGTCGTGCAGCTGGGAGAGTTGTAAGTTTAGGCTGGCGTTGCTGGATGAGTAAACAAATTTACCTCGAGCACTATCCAGATGCACAATATACCTCATTTCCATTGTCCAATTGGTGGTTCTACAGCTTCCTCGGCTGTTCCCAAATTTCTCTTTGCTTTGTTACTAATACTGCTTGTAACCTTCTAAGTGACTTTGCTGAGGGCATTCTTGACTAGATGAGGTCCAATATATGGAACTCACAAACTCGCCCAGGGCCAGAGAGCACTTTAGAGTTAGGGGATCAACAGGCCACTGTCAGGAGGTATAGGCTATGCAATATTGCAAATATGGATCAGACTCTACTACCATTTGAGTATTTGGAGGAGAGAATTTACAACCAGGAAAGAGGATAAAACAATTTGGATTCCGAGCTCCCAGTCAGGGTGGGATAAGCACCAGACAACAATTTAGTTAACTGTTCTTGCTGGTAGACTCCCATTAGTTAAAGTGCAAATTTTCCTTCCTGGCCAAGAGATAGGGGGTACAATACTTACGGAATAACAAAGTTACAATCCTTGTGTTATCGTAAAATTCAATCCTAAAGCATATGCGAACTCATCCATCCTGGTCGAGTGGTTGGATCAACAGTTCATACCTGTATTGGACAATCAGCCTACTCTTCTTGCCGTGGACTGGTTTGCAGTGTACAAAATACCGCAGGTCCTCGACACATATCGTGCTAACGATATCACTACTAGCATTATTCCTGTAGGCTGACCATTCCTCGTTTAACCATTAGATGTCTCAAATAACGGACTGTTCAAAAATATTTTAATGGTATGTAATCACATACCTCTGCTCCCTGCATATGACTTTTATGTCCTATCTTTATCTTTTTTTTTTACCTTTTCCCTAATGCAAGAATTACCAATATGTACTACCTAGCACATGTTCTAATTATTTTAATTCTTACAGTTGTTAGCGGACATACTAACCACATTATAGGAAGTTTTTGAGGAGAAGCATGATGTGGTTGAGGCTGAGGAGGAAAAGGTTCTCTCAGTCAGTAGTAGATTTATAGGAAGTATGATCGGAATACGACGGGCACTTACAACATGGGCTATAGGTGAGGCATGGGAGCGCTTTTTCACCACCAGGCAGGAGGTAATTCGGAAGTCTTTTTGCATATTAGGATTAGCACTTCCACCTAATTGAAGCTGTGTTATGGAGATTTGGGTAAAGGGAATTGATCAAACATACCTTATTGAGGGCTTGCAAGACTGGGGACAAGGAGGCTTGGGAGTAAGGGAGGTTGTAGAAGAGGAGATGGACTACAGAGAAGAAGCAGAGATGGGCGCAAGAATGGTAGACGAGGTAGATACTAGAGTTGAAGAAGAGGTAGAGGAGAGAACCACAGCTGCAGCAACAGTGCGAGAGAGAGCAGAAGTGGATCTCCCAGCTGAAACTAAAGCAGAAGTGCCGGAGGGAGCCAACATGGAGGAAGAACAACGTTTCTTGGGCAGAGAGGGAGAGTTGAACGAGGAGGTTGATGAACTTGATATTTTTTTTTTGAATAGTTTTTGATTTGAAACTGATATTACGCTATATATCTTGGCAAGCCATACCTTATTTTCACCTCTTAGCGTCAGGTTCTATTATTTCGGTTCTTATGGTAGTAGGAGTCATTTTTTTATCTGCAACATTGTTAGAGTCACGCGGTAGGGGTGGCAGTACAGTCAAAACATATCAGATGGTTCTCTGCTCAGCACTATAATGTAGCCCAATGATGATACATAAAACCATCCACAGATCCCCCCCCAAAACATTGCTCGGGCCTGCGGAAGATATTTTTGCATTCAATGTCGCTTGTAAGAGCAGTGATTGTGAGCATTCTAGGGACGGGAGCCTGGACCAAGGCTCAAGCCGGATTCCTGGGTAGAGTGGAGGGGGTGGAGTACCGGTATGGTAGGGTCTTCTGGCACAATCTTTGACTCTAGCCTTCGCTTATCACGACCAAAATTCCATACATCCTCTGGTTACTTCCACATCAAGCCTCTAAGCTAGACGGCCTCCTAGAAAGCCTTGGAAGGCGCCTGATTCACCGCAGGGTGGCAGGGCTATTTTTTTGTAGCATGGTTGTAATAGCGGGTTCGCGGCCTATTTTGGAGTCGCTCATAGTCGGAGAAAGCAAGTGGGACGCAACAGCTATGTCTTTTTGATTTTTTTATCAAGCGATGCCAAGAGAGATTCACATAATAGTCGATTGTAGTCATCAATCTCAACTTCTATATACCAATAATGTACAAAGTGTCAATTTGAGGATAGAAAGTCTGCATTTCTCATTAGGCAGTGTAATGAAATACTGGAAGAATGGCAATTGGATTCAACAACGAAATCCTCTCCATTATCCTGTTTGAAAATCGTTCTTGTACTAGATTGTCCCATTTTAAATCTCTTCTGGATAGCTCTTCTTATAATGCAAATCTCTACCTCCTCTCACCCTCATTTCATAGCAAGCAATAGTGTATGAGATATTTTTGTAGTACTCCCAGATATAGGTACTAACAATGATAAAACTTGTAAAAGAAAAGGAAAATCCGGTAATAACTTAAGATCCTCGGAAGGTGGATTTCTCGTAAAATGAGCAATTGATTGAACCTGCTCGGCTTTAAAACTCTCACACCCTGATCCCCAATTTCCTTTACAACCTTATTCCTTATCATGTCTCCTTTACTAGATTGAATACCATCACAGGTGTATAGTTAGTTAGAAAGGTAAGAAGGATTAAATAGCAGACAATGTGATAGGTATAAGGGTTGTTATAGTGTCCATGATGACATCCAAATAGTCTTAGAGTTTGACACAATGCACCCATTCAGAGATATTGTTACTAATTATTGGATGATTGTTTGAATAACTGACAATTTTAAGTCAAATAATATTTTGACTTTAGTAAGTGGCTTGTGATATAGGTTATGGATTTTAGACGGCTAACACTATTACAGGACTTAAACCTTTTTGTGAATTATGAATGGTTTTAGCATATTGTATATTGGACTCATAGAAGACAGCAGACAGATATCATGATATGACCAGAGAGGGGTTTTGCCTAAACATGGCCAATTGGGAATGAATCAATATAGATATCATTCAGGGAATAGGGACTATACAGGACCCTCAAGGTAGAATGTGGTTAGGACTTTATATGCCTTCATTAAAGGTCTTTTGTCTACAATTACTTCACCTCTCTACATATTTGTTCGATAATTAGATATTTGTGTGAGAAGCTACGTAGTTTCTGAATTACTTGAATTAAAAAATCTTCCTAAGAGGAAGATTGTCAATGCAACAAATACTATTAGTTGTGTAATACTACTCCTATTTTGGTGGCAGAAATTAGGAACAGCTGCACAGTACATGGAGTTCAATTAATAGATATTGTGAATAAACTTACAAGGTTAGGTGCCTCTTAGGAAAGTGGTTACGCCTTTGCAAGTCAGCATACTACCCGGAATTATTATAACAGGGGTTATAAATAAAGGAAGAGCTAAGCATACGATAACAAAGTAAACATACAATGATACAAATTATTCTACAGCGGATATTGATATCTTGGCTCTTAATTATATACTGGAAGAAGAAACAAGTAAAAACCAGGGAAGAGACCAAACAAAACTTCCTAGAGATATTCAAGATGTAATGCCTATAGGAAAGGTATTAAGTAGTGCTAGCCTTAATGAAAAGTTATACATTGGAGTCTAAGGGGTAGCCAGGCAGCCCTATAGTGTCTTAGAAAGACTTGTCGAGCAGTAAAGGCAAGGAGAGTACCAAATAATGGGTCTTAGAGTGAATGTGAACAAAATGATTATGATTCAGGCACATGTATTCCTGAGGTTGGCATCTTTTACAGGGGAGACAATTCGGTACTGGTGAACTGCCTAAGTCGTGCTTGTATCGAGAGGGTAGAAGAACTGTCAGGAAAGCTCAATTAAGAAGAAAGATAAATGATAAGGGATTTTTCTCAAAAGCTTTTAAAGTTGTTTAACTAGTAACTGAATATCTTGTTAAGGTTTCTTCTTCGTTGTTAGATGATTCCTTAACAATGGGGGACTACTAGCTATTTATGCAATTCTCCCGGTACTTCTGTACGCTATATATATGAAGTATAAGGAGATATCATAGCCATGGTTGTAGAAGGTGGAAATCCTGTGTGACTCTAAAAATGTCTGCCCAGAATGGTAAAATGATCCCGGGAGCTATTTAGTATTCTGAGGTTGTCTAGCACTCCACCAGTAAATATCCTTAGATCCATTTGCCATTGGAGGTAATTTCAAATTGATGTATCCCAGTTACCAACATCTTACGGAATTCTAGTTGATCAGGCTGGATGGAGTCTTTCATCAATATATGCACTCAAGTGTATATGTATTCAGATTATCAAGAGTGTCAGTACTCTGTACTTTAAAAACTAGATCTTTCACCGTGACTGAGCAGCTTTGCTATAAATACTACTTCTTGCCAGAATCGGTTGTAGTCATATAATAACCTCCCGGTTCTATATTGTATCACATAAAATAATTTGTACCATTTCCCATATATTTAAGATCAGCTCCGCCACCCTTTGGCTTCGTCCTGAAGCAATATAACCTTTCAGTACTCCCTCTGGGAGGATCTAAAAACCTTCTGTGATAACATTTCCACATCATGATAAACCTCTCAGGAGATACAACTTAGCCCAACTTTTCATATCTTGATGTTAATTATAAAAATCTTCTAGCAATTCTGGAGCACGCTGTAAGTGCTCCGGTAGTTCCCAGGTGTTCTCATATTCTGAACATCCCTTCCACTTAACAAAGTATCAAAGTTCTTGAATGGTTCTTGGCCGGCCTTTCAATATTCTTTCATAAGAGATTATTTCCCTATTAAGGATTTTTTGCACCTCCCATTCTAGGTCACCTGCTACATCTTCCGCTGTCAGTGATTGTGGTTCTCGGCCAGGTCAAAGTGAAGTTTTGTATAGCTCCATTAGCGATACATCGCATACAGGATTGATATTCAAGGGTTCTGATAATTCGAATTTGAAGGCTAGGTCTCCTTGTTCCTCCTGCATTTTGAATGGACTGTATAGTTTTGCTACTAACATCTAAGATGGTCACTTAGTGCAGATATTGTTCTCATTTACCATAACCAAATAACCAATTTTGAGGTCCGGTTAACTTGAGCCTTGTGGCTATAGTACTTGTTCATTACTTCCCGTGTATTTTCAAGTGATTCCTTTACCTTTTCATGTATCATTTTAATACAGGGAGCATACATTGTTGCAATGGCATTCTAGGCTACACACTCCTTTATGCTCTCTGTATAAGGATGGTAACCGTACATTGCAAACAATTATGTTATTCCATGGGCACTTATTGACAAGTTTTTGTATACATAATCAGATAACACTAAAAGGTAATACCAATCATCCTGATCATAATTGACAAATATCCGGAGGTACCCTCCAACCACTTGGTTAGCACATTTCATTTGTCCATCAGTCTGATGGTGGTATGCAGTAGAGATTTTTCTTTTTATGCCTCATATTTTACACAGAGACTACTAACATTGTCCTGCACAATTTGCATCCAGGTCGGAGATGATTTTCTACTATGTACCGGACAGTCCGCCGAGACGCGCTGATTATCCGATAAAAAACACGCAGATCGTACGCATCTTATCTTATCTCGCTAGCCCTAAAGTGATGCACTGTACATTGCAGTCTATTTCTGAGAATCTTGATTTTGCCTTTCTGTGCGCAGAGCCACATGTGCGTACGCAACCAGCCACTGTACACAGGAGGTGTGGCTGTGCTGTATGCATACTGCAATACGCCCACATAGAATATCTGGTAACATAAAGGCTTGGCGCACTCAGGTATTTCTATAAAAGGAGGCCTTTCCTCGCTCTCCCTCTCCTTTTCCTCCCCCTCCTTCCTGCTTCCACCACCACTGCCTACACTTAATTCCTATACCCTACTTGCCTGGCCTCCATCCTTCACCTGTACAATACACCATTTGCCTCCACCTTCAGCACGCATTTCCTACTACCTCCTGGTGCCACACCCCAGTCTTTCTCTATATACAAATATGAACAAAAAAACAAAAAACTAACAAACAAAAACTAAACTAAATAATGTAACGTAAAATAAAATGAATATGATATAATGCAAAGCAATATCAAAAGGAAACTAGAATAGAAATAAAAATAACCAAAAAGCAGTAAAATAAGAAGAATTAAAGATAAAGGAAGACATAAATAAATAGATAAATATGTTAATTAACAGAAAAAGAAATTAATATATGTGTAAAGGAATAGATTCAGAAATTAATCCATTAAAGAGAGGACAAGAGTGTGTTATTGGGTATTCGGCAAGCTGTACCAACAATACATCTCATTCGGCTCATGGTTGAGCCTCTTGTTTGTTCTCACAAGATGACTTTAATGCTCTTGGCTCCTTGGCTATTTAACTCTCCTACTCCCAACCTTGTTTCTATCTACTTTGTCCCCTCTTCCTATCTCAGTTACCAAAAGTTTCTACCATTCTATGGAGCAACCTTTCTTTTACTTTCCACTCACCATTGACCACCCCTTTACCTGCCAAATATAACCTCATACTCTGTACCTATACTGTCAGTTTTACTTGTCTTCTTTCTCTTTGCCAGTTTGTAAGCAACCCAGGGAAAGATTTTGACTGATAGGGGAAGGCAGATAAACCATGCCAAAATGTGGGCGATGTAGGCAGGAGAAAAAGGCAGCTTTTTTTGACTGTGATAGAGGTGGGAAATTAAGGAAAACTGGCAAGTCCTGCTTGGTAAGTAATCAATTCCAAATGTGATAATGATTTATTCTTAAAACCTCTACTAATTAGCATTGTTGGCAATAAGAATAAGCGTAGGGGAGGCAAGAAAAAGACCGCCCAGGTGCCTGAGGTACCCCAAGGTAGACAAGAGGAACAAGAAATAGTGGTAGGGGATATAGGTGAGTGCAAGGTTAGAGGTTTAGTAGGATTGAATACTGATACAGGAGAGAAACCCAGGCAGGAGTAAACGCAGAGCAGCTATGTGTAAGGTGTAGACAGAGGAAGGGCCTTAGGGAGTTTGATGATGATCAAATGGGGTACCTTCTGGATACCTGTCATTCTTGCTTAGTAAGTTGTTGTGTGGATTACGTTAACCTCATTGTTGTCATTAGAAGGACTAAAAAGATTAGAACTATCCATAGGTTGAGCAGGAGAGGCAAGAGGGTGGACAGCGGGTCAGGTCCAGTGATGTGGCCCATGTGGCGGAGGGAGAACCAGGTGAGAGATTCCGGCATCCCAATCAGTCTACAAGCGAATGCCAGGGCTTGCAGGAGGATATAGAATCTGAATGGACTGGCTCTGGTCAAGGGGGGATCTAAAGTCATCGGAGTTATTGACCTGGACTAACTAAAGGGTGTTGATATAGTTGGTGATAGGCCAGGAAGGAAAAGGTGTAAGGGTTGCAAAGTGGAGAAGAGGCAGGAGGATTTTGATAGCAATGGAAGGGAAGGTAAGAGGGTAACATGCAGGATATGTTTGATAAGTGGTTTATGGGATATATTTGATTGGAAGTATTAGAATAAAGGATGGTAGACTAATAAGTGAAAATGAGGAGGTAGGCTAGGGATCGGCGGAGAAGAGAATCTGTCCTGGCAGATGTCTCAGGGGTAGATGCAGCGGCCACAGTTATAGTGGGTGAGGGAGGAGAACAAGGGGGAGAGCAGTTGTCAGAGCCGGCTGGTCAGGAGCTGGGAGTCCTATCTCTTGAAAGGCCCAGAGTGCAGAGGCAGGATGGGGCAGAGATCACAAGGGTGGAGGGAGACCTGGTAGTCCCTGTTACAGAAGGACCAGTGTTAGGGAGGTTGTCAGAGAGAACCCATCTTTCCTTAGTTGACTAGAGTGGGCGATGGACAATGCATGATCTGGGGAGGATGGACCGAAGGTGCACTGCCTGCCATGCATTGCACTGGAAATCAGAGTTGTCAACCAACCAACCGTGCGGGCGGCAGGGGAGCTTTGAGTCCTGCTGCAAGCATGGCATGGTGGTGATAGAGGCGATGCGTCCACTGCCTGAACCCCTCAATAGCCTGATGAGTGGAGACGATGCTTAGTCAAGGGCATTCCGGGAGGGACTACGCAGGTGGAACTATCTTCTCGGCTTCACCAGCATCAAGTTCAACATGGACAACAGGACGGGTCTGATAGAGGGAACATTCCAACTGTTCCAGGTGCACGGTGCCTGCAGGAGATCGAGATGCCCAGTTTTCTCAGATGTACCTCTATGATCCGGTAATGGCAGCGGAACTCAGAGCTAGCCGTGTACCTGTTTTGGATGCCCAACTGATCCGTTCCTTGACCTTGATGCTGCAAGAGTCTAATGAACTGATCCAGATATACCTGACGGCTCAGGAGCGGTTTGCGCAGATCGTGGCCTCGGTGTACAACTTTCTAATCATCCAAAATCCACAACTGTACCTGGTTGTGGAGAGGGGTGCCGATCTGAGGGGCGAGAACCTACCACTGGCAGATGAAGTCTCCATGATTCTGCCACAGGAGTATGAAAGTGGGGGATTCAGGGAGATCATTCTGGCCAGGAGGGTCAATGGGGCTGATGCAGCCAATCCATTCACCCTTATCAACCCAAATCATCCCTCCTACCTTCCCCTCCAATATGTTCTCCTCTTCCCTTATGGAGATCCTGGTTGGAACTGGGGAAGGACCCTAGAGAATGCTCAAGGGAATGGCCAGGCCCGAAGCATGAACCAGCGCGCTTTCTATAGGTTTCGGCTGCATACCAGGCTCGAGGAGCCAGCCACCCTCTTCCGTGCGCAGAGGTTGTTCCATCAGTTTGTTGTAGACGCCTGGGCTGTCTGCGATCAAAACAAACTGGATTGGCTACGCACCCACCAGAGGGAACTCCGTGCCGAAGTCTACAATGGGCTGGCGGATGTTCTGGAAGCTGGGGACGGTGATCTTCCGCAGGTGGGAAGGAGGGTGATTCTACTGTCAAGTTATGTGGGAGGGGATAGGTTCATGCAACAGCTGTACCAGGACAGCATAGCGATTGTGCGCCGCTTTGGCAAACCTTCGCTGTTCATAACCTTCACCGCTAACCCAAAGTGGGTTGAGATTGAGCGCGAGCTCCTACCATCTCTAACCGAAGTGGACCGGCCAGACCTGGTACCTCGCATCTTCAATCTCAAGGTACGAGATCTTCTAGACCAGATCAGACACAAGGAGATCTTTGGTACTAGGCTTGGTTGGGTCTGGACTATCGAGTACCAGAAGCGGGGACTCCCACATCTACACCTCCTGGTGTTCCTCAAGACGGACCACCAGTTCCTGACTGCCGCCAATATCGATGGGTTCATCAGCGGGGAACTTCCCTGTGGCGATGACGATCGCAGTCAGGAACTGTGAGATATTATTAGAACGACAATGGTACACTCTGACTGTGCTGGTGGGAATGGTCAGGCAGCCTGCATGTAGGGCCTCGATCCACTCACCACCCTGACCTGCCGCAAGGGCTATCCATGTCCCTTCCAAGAGGAGACAATCATCACCGCGCATAGTTATCCCACCTATCGGAGGAGTGATACAGGGCAGTCGTTTACAGTGGCGGTTCGGAGGAGGGGAGCTGATGTTATGGCTGTCATCGACAATCAAAGGGTGGTACCATACTGTCCATACTTGGGTCTCCGCTACAAGGCACACATCAATGTGGAGGTGTGGGGGTCTATCAAAGCTGTAAAATATATTCACAAGTACATTTACAAGGGGGGGGATTGCGCTACTGCTTTCTTGAAAGCGACAACGACGAGATCAAATGGTATCTCCATGGACGCTACATTGGTCCAACGGAGGCGGTATGGCGCTTGTTCAGATTTAAAACCCACAACGAGTTGCCTACCGTGCAGCACCTCGCCCTACACCTTCCTGGACATCAGCCAGTCCACTTCTCGGAGGGTGCAGATCCAGAGGCCATACGTGAGGCTCTGGATGGCAAGCTTACCACCCTGCTTGCATACTCAAGTACAATGAAGAGGAGGATGATGGATGGCGGTATTAGTACCACGAATTCCCTGAGCACTATGTCTATATAGCCCGCGGGGGATGGAGGTCCAGGAGTCTGCGTTTTTGCATTGGTCGTATGTATGCAGCCAGCCCCCTGATGGGAGAACGCTACTACCTGCGGATACTTCTGACTGTTGTGCGAGGGGCCAGAAGCTTTGAGAATCTGCGGACGGTAGATGGGGTTGTCCATCAAGCCTTTAGGGGTGCCTCCAGGGCGCTGCGGCTACTGGAGGATGATGGAGAGTGGGTGGCAGTCTTCCGTGATGATAGGGAGTTCATGACAGGTAGGGCATTGCGGAAACTATTTACCGTTTCCCTTGATCATACCACTGTCACGGACCCACCCCATATTTGAGAGCTGTTCAAGGACAGTTTCTGTGATGACCTGGAGCGTCTGCTCGTGACAGGCAGGGTCATTGTGCCGGCTGGGGGAGAGGGTATGGGAGACAGCCTGTATCTCGACTATGGGCTGCACCTTGTGGAACTGCTGCTCGGGGAGTATAGAAAGACTCTGGCAGATTATGAGCTCCCCCAGCCAGTGTTGGATTGGAGGGGGACAGTGAGAAGGGAATGGAGGAATGCAATGATTGGGGAGGAGATGGGGTATGACATGGAGCAGGAGAGGGAAGCATTCAGTGCGATGCGCCAGCGGTTGAATGAGGATGTGGTGGCAAGTTTTGATGCCATTGTGGCTGCGGTGGAGAGCCACGAGCAGGACCCGCAGCGGCATCACCAGTCCTGCGCCTTCTTCCTTCATGAGCCCGCTGGTACTGGCAAGACCTTCCTCTACAACTGTCTGTGCAGCCATTTCCGACCCCTGGGAAAGATAGTAGTGTGCGTCGCGTCCTCCGGGATAGCGGCACAGCCTCTGCCAGGGGGGAGGACCGCACATTCAAGGTTCAAGATCCCGCTTTCAAAGGACATGCATGCGGTATGCGACATTGCCGGAAACCCGCAACATGCGGAGTTGATCCGCCAAACAGGCCTGATCATTTGGGATGAGTGTCCGATGTAGGACAAGTTCTGTTTCGAGGCAGTCAATTGCACCTTGAATGACATCTGCAATGCCGGTAACCAGGCGGTATTTGGTGGGATACCTACAGTACTGGGTGGTGACATTGCCCAGATCTTGCCTGTGATACGCAGGGGTACTAGGCAGGCCACTGTGCTTGCATGCATCAAACATGGCTCGATCTGGGCCCAGTTGAGGATTCTCAAACTCAAGACAAGTATGCGAGTCAATGCCAGTGATACCAATAGGATCTTCCTCACCTTCCTCAAGGTCTGGTTACCAAACCTACCCTGCGTGGCAGTATTCAATTGCCAGCGTGGATCCGCAACGTCTCTACAGTTGATCAGCTATGTGATCAATTGTATCCTCAGATATTATTGAAAGAAGCAGTTACCAATCACCAAGCTCTTGTTGGTCGTGCGATCCTCGCCTTCCGCAATGATACGGTGTCTGATTTCAATGATGTTCTGTTGGAGAGAATGCCTGGCGTGTAGAGACGCTATGATGCTGCCAACCATGTCGAAGTTACAGAGAATGCTGGTGCCGCTTAGTCCTATGCTATGGAATATCTGCAGAGTATAAACCTCGCATGTATTCCGCCTTCCTGCCTGCGACCCAAGTAGGAGCCCCAGTTATTCTACAGCGCAATCTGAGTCCCTGAAAGGGTTTATGGAATAGCACTAGGATGAGGGTTGTGGGGATCAGCCGTAACTGTTTACAGGTTGCGATTCTTGGTGGAAAGTTTGATAGCAAGATCTGCCTCCTTCCGCGGATCAAGTTTACCACTACAGAAGAGGATCTCCCCTTCATTCTGCAGCGTTCTTTGTTTCCAGTCCGTCTATGCTTTGCCATGACTGTGAACAAGTCTCAGGGTCAGTCCCTTGAGCAGGTTGGTGTAGATTTACGCACCCCTGCCTTCAGTCTTAGGGCAACTCTATGTGGCCTTGTCAAGGGTCACATCGCTGGATGGACTGACGCTCCTAGCCTCTGGGCTAGCCCCTACCCATACGGATAACATAGTTTATCCCGAAGTCCTTCTTTGACTTTCCTCTGGTACGTCTCTTACTTGTTTGGTATATCCTACTTGCCTTCTTTGCTAACTACTACTTGAAGTATCTGGTAATATGGAGGGGGTCACAATCCAGGCACTGCTAAGAGTAACGTCACTGGATGGATTGATACTCTCCGATCCAGTGATACTCAAAGAGTAAGAGAGAGTACAGTTTACCTGAGGCACTCGTTTAAGTGTACTGATGGCCTAACTCGCCATTTGGAACGTCAGTCCTGGTTGAGCTTTATATTATGATTATAATATTTACACTAGATCATGGTGCTGTGTCCAGTACAGTTCGCTGTTAATGGAACATTTATTAGTTTGATTTATTATTATTAGTATTTTGTATTATAAAATCTTGTTTCAATAGGTAAATTAAACCAAATAAGACCAAGAGTATAATAAACAAACAATCAACGGAGGGAACATAGGCAGCTTAAGGAGAAAGTAGAACAGTATAAACCTCCAGAGGGAATTAGGTAGTGGTACAAGTAGTGGCAGGACAAATAGATTCAGTATGAACCTATACAAGCCAAACTTGCAGAAAAAGAATAGACTCCAAGAGAAACCTCAGACAAGAGATAGAATGAGACAGCTGCTGGCAGATGCCGGCAAGGGAGAAGGGGGACTAAAGGAGTACGCTGGGGTAGAGGAGTACAGCAGGACGGAGGAGGACTGCGGGACGGAGCAGGAAGGCTGGACGGAGCAGCATACCTGGACGGAGGAGAACGGCTGGACGGAGGAGGAGGGCGGGAGGGAGGAGGACTGTGGGAGGGAGGAGGACGGCGGAATGAAGGAGGACGGCGAGACGGAGGAGGACGGCGAGACGGAGGAGTACAGCGAGACGGAGGATGAGGGCTGGACGGAGTATGACGGCGGGATGGAGGATGACAGCGAGACGGAGTAGGACGGCGGGAGCGAGAAAGAGGGCGAAAGGGAGGAGGACGGTAGGACAGAGGAGGACAGCGAGACAGAGGAGGACAGCGGGCCTGAGCAGGAGGCGGGACGGAGGAGGATGGCTGGACGGAGGAGAACGGCTGGGCGGAGGAGAACGGATGGACGGGGGAGGAGGGCGTGAGGTAGGAGGGCGGAAAGACGGAGGAGGACGGCGTGAGGGAGGAGGACGGCGAGATGGAGGAGGACGGCAGGACGGAGGATGATGGCAGGATGGAGGATGATGGCGGGACGGAGGAGGACAGTGGGATGGAGGAGCACAGTGGGACGGAGGAGGACGGCGGGACGGAGGAGGATGGCGTGATGGAGCGGGAGGGCCAGACGGAGAAGGACAGCGGGACGGAGGTGGACGGCGGGACGGAACAGGATGTATCCTGGGTTGATGACTGCTAATGAAAGAATTATGAGTATATTCTTCGATGATAACCAACTCCTAATTAATTGGGGGACAATTGGGAAGGTAGCACACCATACGAAGCTAGGTCTTTGGTTGCCAATGGAATTTTTAAATGGTGAAAAAGTCAGAGAAGAGTGTAAAGGAAAACAACGCCCAAAAGATTGATTAAGACAACCCATTTGCTTCACTATGAAAAAATTCCCAATGGCAACCATGGACTGATTATGTAATTAATCCCTTCCGATTTTCTTGCAGAGCCTCAAATGGTCTTTTGATATTTCTAATTTTGGACCTTGTTCACTCTTGGTAAACAAACTTACTAACCAAGCTTTGCTGGGCAACTAGAGACGCAATAAGCAACCTCCAGGGCCCTGTAACAATAGGAAAATTATAAATCCAATAGAGCTTTGTTTGATTTCAACCACAACAAAATTACGACTACAATATTTTACGCGTACAAACAGCATGCGCGCACTGCTCGAGGACGAGGAGGGGGACGCTAGTCCACTATGTACCGCACAGTTCGCCGAGCTATCTGTTAAAAACAACATTTTGAGTACAATCTTATCTAAGGCAGTTAGGGCTATGATGGAATGTACACTTGTGGGTATTTGTGAGAATCTTTATTTTGCGCATGTTTTTTTGTGGAGCCACACCTGCGTACGCTACCAGCCACCGCAAACCATTTTACTGGCTGTGCTCTGGCTGTACTGCATTGTGCACTTTAGAGAATATTTGGTCACTGTAAAGGCTTGGCACACTCTGGTATTTCTATAAAAGGAGGCCTTCCCCCCTCCTTTTCTCTCCTGTCCACAGCATCGTCCTCCTATATCCTCCTCCACTACCACTACCTCTACTACCACTATGCTAGCCCTCAGGTTCTACTCCCAGCTGGCTTCTAAAATACCACTACAACTACTATCTTCCCACGCCGCCACCACCTCTTCACTAAAATACCAACTCCCAACCTCTTTCCCCTAATCTTCTCAACCCTCCTTATACAATTAAATATATAATATAATAGAGTACAAAATACAAAATTAAAAGTTAATATTGGAAAAGAAAAGGAAATAAATATACAAATTATAATACCTATGAAAATAAAGCAAAGTTACTTGTAAACAAGATGAACTGAATTGCAATGGATATTATACAAGAGAATAATTGGGAAATAAAGGAAATTACATTGTACCTATAGGAATAGCAATCACAAAAAATTAAAAATATATGTAAAAGGAATAAAGGAAAAGTAGAGAAAATAGAAGTATCCCTATAAGTAATATCTAAAATAGAAGTAGAAATCAAGTCATGTAAAGTAAAAAAGTTAAGTAAGTCAACATTATAATTGAACTTAGAAAAAGCAATTAGGAATAAGAAAATAAGTTATAATTTGACATAGGGTAGTGAACTCACATATATGGGAATATGATATTTAATAGAGCCTATAAGGCCTTCTGGAGTCTGACACAATTGGGATAAGTAGTGTAATATATAATACATATATAATACATAGTCAGTTTGATAGTTACAATATGGTTTTAGTTTGATTATTCAGATTATGAATTTTATTAAGAAGAATATGATATATGGCTCTGGATTATAGGACAGAATGTTCTAAAAAGTAGGTATATACAGTCATTCTTAATTGTAAACTGGCAAAATATCTTCTCCCTGCATACTATTAGCATCACTCCAACTGTACCCTTGTTTGCCTGTTCCACTACCCATCTTCCCTTCAGACCCCCTCCACCTCTCCCCTCCTCTATCATCCTCTATATTCTCAAGGTCACCTTCTAACTTCTAAAAGACCTATATATACCAGTCATACTTTTAGTCTGACTGGTAGACTAAGGAGGACTATTTGCTGAATGTGAGTTCCTTGGTTCAGAGCATTCCCCCAATTCACCCTTCTGGTTGAAAGACAAGATTAAAATTAAATAATATCCATGTTCATTAGTAGCTGGAGAAAAATGCCTCGATGTGGGAGATGCAGAAAGGAGAAACCACAGGTTGATTTTGACTGTAATTCACATGGGGTCAGGAAGAAAACGTGCCACCAATGCTTGGTAAGTTACCACACTCTTTTACAAAGATTGGTATAGCTTAGGCTACAAACCAAGCATTATTTAATGGTTACTAGGGAAAACATAAAACAGCGCGGGACAATAGGCCTCCTGTGATTGAAGTCGGGAGTGGGGGCCAAGAGGAACAAGCAATACAGGGGGATGGAAGAGGTAAGGGTCTATAGAAAGGTGTATGGGAATTGGATACTGAGAGTGCGAAGATGTGCCGATAATGGTACAGAGGAAACGGTATCTGATTTGCCAAGAGGACAGGAGTGTCACGATTGCCTAGAAGAGCGCGAGGCAGGAAAGACAGAAAAGCAGAGTAAGCCTTGTGAGGCTTACGAGGATTTCGCACACACGACCACTGGAGGGTCATGTGGGTTTCGCGCATGACGCACACTTGTGAGTCATGAGGTTATTATGAGTT
>QFET01004244.1:0-35612 GCA_003316355.1 Tuber calosporum
GTCGTCCGGGGCCAACGTCGGGGCCGGAGGGGGGGATTAGTCTGTGGAGTTTCAGGCCCAGAGCTCTCAAGCTGCTCTTCTGGGCCCTCATGGGAGTTATGTGCCTAACAGTCTCGTGCTTTGCACCAGGAGCAGAACTTCGTTCCTTTTTGTTTCCTTGGTACGAATAGCACTTTTTCATCTTCCCTTTGTTCGGTTTTCTCTGCTGCTCTGCTGACGAAGAATTCCCTTATGTCTACATAACGGTCATCTCCTCGTGCAGCCAGCATATCACATAGATATCCATGTTGCTCCTTTATCGAAAGCAGGAAGAACGCTCCTTTGGTGGCTTCAGACTGGACTACCGCTTTCAATGTGGTCAAGAGGTCGTCAGCCTTTTTGCCCTTTGCATTTGAGCATCGTTGGGATAACCGGTTCCATGCGTTTTCGAAGTTGGAGATGTATTCAGAGATGTTTTTACCAGGGGTGAGTTTGGTGAAGATGTTTTCAAGAAGGACTAGATTTGTAGATGGTGTTTCTTTGTCAAACCGGTCCCTTAGTGACTGCCAAGCCTCAGAGGCCAAGTTATAGCAGGTGATATCAGCTGCGTAGCTACCCGCTGCCTGGTATAGGAAGAACTTTGCTAGTTCATTTCGCTTATTCCAGTCCTTGGTTTCATTTGAGAAGGATGTTCCTTCGTCTTCTGGCTCAGCTTGTTCTGTTGAACTGTCGACTATATCCCATAGATCGCATACGTTGAATGCCGTTTTCCACATTTGTGCCCATGACTGATAGTCCCGTTATCCTTCCAATTTTGGATAGTCTTTTAGGGTAAGGGACAATCGTCCAACTGTGGAGTCTGTTGGTGAGGTGTCTTCGGTGGATATTTTAGCGGTTAACGTGGGATAGGTCTATTGTTGTTCAAATTGGTGTTGGGAGGAAACGGGTTTGTTCTGCCGATGTTTCTACCACTGTACAACCTTTTTATTGCGAAGTACTCAAGCTGAAATCGAAATTCGTCACAACAGAATGGGAGTATGTTCGTTTCTTTTTGATGACTTATGGGAAACGGTCTTAATCTCCCACAACCAGGACAGTCAATGATCGATGTAGGGTTGAAATAACCTCGGTATTCGTCACTGGTTAAATCTTGTGGTAGATGTGATGCTTTGGCTTCGATTTCGGATATTGGGTATTCGGGTGCGTCATAGTAGGTATGTGGCATTTGTTTCCTGATTTTTACTCTCTTTGTTTAGGGAGAGGACGAGTGTTGATGCAGTTACTGTAGTGAGATTGGTTGTGTTGTCTATAGTAGACGTCTGCGTCATTCATAGAGTGATAAGAGGGAGGAGGTGTGTGAGGAAGGTAACGGTAGAAGCGTTTTAGTGTATAAACAGTTTTTGTCAAGTGGTATATGGTTGGGTAGCGGAAGTCTTGCTAACCCGGGCTCATAACCTGAAAATATTGCAGTATCAAAGGCTGTCTCTTATATTTAATAAGGCGGCACTGAGATTTGAACACAGTATCTTGTAGACTAAAAAGCTGTGATTCCACTATTGCGCTACTGAGTTGTAAGGATACAGGAGGAGAAAACCCGAAATATATATACCCATTTCCGTATCACGTGAAATCCAGCCATACATGTGACTCGTCATATGTGTATGTGTTACATGACTCACATACACACATGACTACATAGAATGTGATAACGTATTTTTTCCAACAATTTCTGCTTTATTCACCTCTCTACAGGTGCCTATAGGTGTATCATTTCTCCCTGCTCTAGCGCTCAACTCCAGTCGGTTGCAACGGAATTCTCGTTCCACCGGATTATCAAAATTTATTCCTACTTGTATAAAAGAGGAGACACCGGAGGACCCACCTTTAGGCACTTTGCACCGTACCGGTCTCATCAATTCGGCGACCAGAATAGAGAAGGTAAGTGGGCCGGGCTCCGGCCGGCATGTACCGCTATGTGACGTTTATGTAAAGCGCACCCTCTGAACTGCTGTAATACGGTAATTGATCTCAGGAGAGAACGTGGACGGTGATTCTGTGTGGGGCACTGCGAACTACAGTACAAACAGGATACGGAAATACTTGAATGCTTGCGTCTAGCCCTAGAACACCCCAGAGCTCTATGTAACTTCTCGCCTTGCCATAGAGCTCCAGTTTCCGTGCGCGTGAACTGTCATAGTTCTTCTGTTGAGCTGTGATACAGGTCTATATTGCCGCCGTCACCAGTCTATGCTAAGATAAGGATAGCTTCTGAAAAGAGCTAATCAGTCTGATGGGTGCTTTCAGGGAGGTAAGCATAGGATAGTCCAAGATTACCGATAATCCGCTTAATCATTGCTTGAATACTTAGATAGAGGCTGCGATTTTGGTTAATCTGTAGCCCGTAATTACCGGGACGAATGCTGCATCAGAGATTAACCCGATAGATTGGAATCTCAGCATCCATAGAATCTATTTCGGCATCACCGCAGAGCATGCTGGCAGGGTGCCAGTACTTGTACTTCTCTAGTGGAGTATAATGATGCGTATTTTCTGTCACGGGCTATTTCCATGTCAGACTTGCTTACTGTACGAGTGTGATAGCTTCTCACATTGCCATTTCGGGTGAGACAGATCCAAGATAAGATCGGAGCCGCAAGAAAAAAGGCACCAAGATTCACCCAATGTTCCTCACCACCAGCAAACTTTCCTGAATTCCCCCACCACTTGACACTCTTTACTCACTCACTTACCCACAAATTCCTATTTCCTCTCCTAACAATTGTCGCCCGCCTCAACCAGCTACAGCTGGTCAATCTTCTGATAGTCATGGCCGCGCCAGTCACCCGTCTGCCGCTCGCCAGGCTGCCCGCTCTCCCCGCCGCCTCAACTCCTGAGCAACGCTACTGGGGAACATTCAAGTCGCACCTTCTGATTCAAGAATACGGAGCAGTCAAATCTATTAATTTCTCTCCAGTTTCCCCTCATGATTTTGCTGTCACCGCCTCTACACTTGTCAAGGTGTATTCATCAAAAACTCGTGCCGTATCAAAATCAATTTCAAGGTTCCAAGCACCAGCGCAATCCGGGAGCTTTCGCTCTGACGGGAGGGTTTTGGTTGCCGGTGACGACAATGGCCTAATCCAAGTCTTCGACATTGGATCGAGAGCTGTCATTAAGACATGGGATGAGCACAGAGGAAACGCCGTTAATGTTACAAAGTTCTCGCCGACAAATGTGACCCAACTACTGTCTGCCTCCGATGACAAGACGGTTCGTCTCTGGGACTTGACGTCTCAGGAATCCACCCACAAGTTTGTAGGAAATCAAGATTACGTCCGGGCTGCATCTTTCGTTCCTGGTTCTCCCAATTTAGTTTTATCAGGAGGCTACGATAAGACTGTTAGATTATGGGATTCTAGGACCGTTGGTAATCATTCCAGCATGGAATTTGATGCCCCGGCCCCTGTCGATGCATTGTTAGTTCTGCCAGGTGGAACAACCATTATGGCCGCTAGTGGGCCGACCGTTTATGTATGGGAGTTGATTGCGGCGAGGCGTTCTGCTATATTAAACAATCACCAGAAGAGTGTTACTTCGTTGGCACTGTCCACCGGACAGCGGCAGGGCGGGAGGAGAATCCTGACTGGTGCCCTCGACCGCCATGTGAAGGTTTACGATCCTACTACCTGGAAGATTGTTCATGGTGTCAAGTACCCTGCGCCGATTCTCGCAATTGGTATCTCTCCTGATGAAAAGCATTTGGCAGTCGGCATGTCCAACGGACTGCTCAGTGTGCGTACCCGCAGCAGCGGCAAGGAGAAAGAAAAAGCCAAGGAAACGGAGAGGGCCTTAGATATGATTGCCGCTGGAATTGATCCTATTACCGGCATGGGCGGCCCTAAGTCGAAGACCAGTGCACAGAGGAGACGCACCAAGGGAATGGATTACAAGGGGGAAGGAGCAGATATAGTTGTGGAACGAGAGGCCAAAAAGAAGAAAGAGAGACTCTGGGAGCGTCATCTCCGCAAAGGGAATTACGGCGATGCCATGGATTTTGCTCTTATGCCTGTATGTTTCCCTATCTTTATGTTGACCAATTGATTCTCACAACCGCTCCAGGACCAACCTCACATAACTGTATTCACAATGCTTGGAGAGCTCCGCTATCGCAATGCCACTAACGCTGCACTGGCTAATCGTGATGAAAACACCTTGACTCCTATTCTAAGATGGTTGATTAAGCATCTCCCCAACCCCCAGTACGTTTCGACCATTGTAGATGTTTCTCTATCAATCCTTGGTATAGCCCATCTAACTTCCCTAGTCGCATAACTTTGTCACGCTAACAACCGGTAGATATGTACTCTCACGACCTGGGAAAGTCTCCGGACTTTGACAAGCTTGTTAGAAGGCTTCATCTCCGCGTCAAACAGGAAGTAGAGAATTCAAAGCAATCGAGCCTGGTTGTAGGGATGTTGGACATGTTACTAGCAGGGAGCGCTTCTAATTAATCCTTTTACGCTATGGGCAAATTTCTTCTCTTATACCTCTAAGAAAGGCATTTGGCTGGGCTTGTTATTTTCCTTCAATCTCTTTTATGCTTGATGGGTCGGTGCCCTTTATAGATTAGACTGTATATCACCTGTGCTGTCCTCACTTGTTTCTATTCTAGCATACCAAAAATTACCCGCCTCAGCCCTAACCTTTTGTCAACTAAATCTGCATCTGGTACACTTCCATTTGCAAACTCTGCGCGGAAAGAGGGGTACTGTGGCAAAGTCTCCAAGGCAACAAAAGTAGCAATACCAGATTTTGCTGCAAGTGTCCTACACAGCTTTGTACTAGTACTTTGGCTACCGCCAAGACCTTGCCACCACACCTCTCTTTCCACGAAGACTTTGTGAACGGAAGTGTATATGCGGCTTCGGCGATGCCAGGATAATATATGATTGAACGCATCAATGCGACTTGCCTGCGTGAGAGTGATATTTCATGATGGGGGTCCGAAAGTGGTACCCTGAATACCTCTTTGTGATGTTTGGCGACTCTCCTATTCTCGATCCTCTTGAGCAAAATCTAATAGTCACTCTCTCCAAGCCCCAGACCCTGCAGCCAGACCACAACCCGGTGCAAAGGTGCCGGCCACAACCCCATGGATGGACACCAAACCATCCACCCCGGGCATTCGAGACCCTCAAAAAGCGACAAAGTATTCACAAGGACCACCCACCACGGCACCACCGTCAAGCACCCAACCTCCGCAGGGAGAGGAAGAAACGCCTCGAAAAGGGATATCGAAAGTCAAAGCTCTGACCGTACCCCCTGCTGCGCTACTCGCAGGATGTATGATAGAATTGGAAATTCTATCATACCCGGGGAGACTTAACTTACTGCCACCGCCAGTGGAAACGAAGCTTGGGAAAATTTCGGATGAATTATTTACTATCATGGTATCGTAGGTTTGTAGGGGATGATTGAAGAAGAAGAAGAAGAAAGGGGAAAAGGAAAAATGGAAAGTGCGCGGGGATCTGAGGTCTTTTGTATGATACTTGTATGATATAGTGCAATGGGGCGGCGGGCTCAGACGGGGTCCTCAAAACAGGGCGGAAAGCGATCTCTATCAATCTATTCTCGGCACCACCAAACATAGGTATATACGGCCACTATCTGAGTTGACAACAGCAACAAAAAAATTTCAAAAGAAAAAAATGATTGAGAGCCTTTTAGCAGGGAGGTGGGAGAAAAATTTGGTGAGGGGTGGGAGTGGCTCTTAAGACTTTGCCAAAAAAAAAAAAAAAAAAAAGGGTTTTTATCGGCAGGAAACAAGCGGCAGCCTAACAGGTACGATGACAAACCCTTCCGCAAAGGATATTGCAGTACGGTAACGGAGCACTGAGTCTCCTCTACAAGGATTGACCCTTGAAAAAAGAGGCCAAGGTTACCCTATCGTCCTCGGGCTGGGTTGTGGAATTGGTCGTTTTGGCTAGTTTTGATATATATTTTGATATCTTTTGTTGGTATCCACTAGCGGTGTTACCCTTTTCTGCCTGACTTGCTTATTTTGGGAGGGAACTGTGTGGGTGGGTGGGTCCAAACCAGAGGGGTTGTGGGATTCGGGGACGTTGGAATGCGTGTGCTTTAAAGCCATCTCGTGATTCAGCAGTCAAATATCGCGATTGTACCCTTAAGCTATTAAGGATTTAAGAAAAAGAAAGAAAGAAAAAAAACCGTGGCAGTTTAATCGGCTGCGTAGCGTACTCCATATTAATATTGAGCATTCCGTCCCTCTTTTATGATCAAAAATCTCTTCCTTCAATCCCCCGCGTGCTCCTCCCGCTCGCCCTCCAACTCTCATAAGGCTTTACCACCTCCACTGTATCCCTACATCCGCCGCTATCTTCTTCCAACCGCTTTTCCGGTGTGGGTTGTACAATGATCGCACGATTCCCTCATCCTATCACTGCCGCATATCGCCCGTACGCACTTCCCCTCACCCTTCCCTCCCTCCATCATCCCATTGCCATGCATTCTATCACTTCCCCTTCGGGGGCTCTGTATATGGTGGCGGTTGAGTATTGTGGGTGCCGAGTGGCTCACTATGGTTTCCAACACCATTTGAAGTAGGGTCAGCACAGGAAATGCGAGGCACTGTCTGGAAGAGGTGCTCACCTATGGACCCTATCCTTTAATGTGTTTAATGCGGCTAATTGACTGGGACACTGGACACCGTTCTCCCTGTAATCATCGTCGTCTAGAGCCCGACCCTGGAAGAGTTGAATCGCGCTGATAGCCATCCCTGTCCTCCCATCTCCATACCCACAGTAGACGATGGTAACTCCCGCCTTGATATAGGCATTCCAGATCTGGTCGAACTGCTCCTGTGTCACTGCGGTACACTCCACAGCCTTGATGTGTGAATACGAGATACCAGCGACACGAAGCCTACCCCTCTCCCGCGGTGATATTTCTACTGAGTTCAAACTGATGATGTTCTTTACCCCATGGCCGTGAAGGAACTCGATTGAGGTTTCATTGATACTCTCATCGGAATCTTCGCCATCGTAGTATGGCGCGGACGACCGAGCGAGATGATCGGGAACCACCCACTCGAACCGTCTGAACACCGGCTTCTTGAGCTTGTGTAGGCCGAATTGGGTGGACACTTCCCCGACCTTTAAATGCGTACAGGTGTTGTCGACACGTTGTAGTGGCCTGAGCTTACCACCACCGTTAGGGTTCACCCTTATAGAATACCCGCCTTGACTAAGCCGCACGAAAGTAAGCCATTCCCAAGCGCTGTTTTGGAGTCCCATACATTTAAGTTGGTCGTTTCCCCTCCACCCCAGAAAAAGTTTGGTGAATCTATTGCGCATGCCGATTTGATAGTCTAAGGTCATTTCGCAGATCCACATTTGGTCCCAGTGACCCTCCTGATATTCCCGGAGACAAAGCTCTTCTCCTCTTGCTGTGAGCATTTGGTTCGTACCAAACACGCTAATCCGATAAATGTCGCCTGGGTTTAGGCTGTCGTTACCGCGCCCAGGTGGGAACATGGTGCAGAGGTGTTGGGTGTTGGGTGTTGAGGAGTGTTGCGAGAGGAATGTGGGGGTATTTTGTGCGTTGGGGAGATATTATAGCAAGCGGACCACCAAGCATACCACCCAACTGAAGGGAGGGCCCATAAGGCTCCCACAATGGTACTGATACTTATACTCTAGGCATTGGAGGCCTAATATTTCCTTGGCTGGTGAGATGGTGGAAAGTGTTACACCAGCTCTGTCAGCGTTTGTGACACAGGTTAGTTGATAAGCCGCATTTGTTGATTACCACAAATTCTGGGATGAGCAAAGTTCAGACCATAGCCATTATTACTTGTACAGTACCTATGACCCCCATAACCATTATTGCCTATATTATGATCCTACACACGCACATTATCTATGGAGAATAATGAGGAGCAGCGCTGACACCCGTCTTGGCGATGGCAGTGGGGGTGGCACAACATTTTCCACCATCGTTGAGGAACCCATCCCGGGGGTAGGATGTATGCGAAAAAGATTGGGGGGTCTCACTTTTCTCTAAAACTAGATTTCCACAGCCAATCCATATTCATGAATAGGAAGCTTTCACATTAGCTCCAGAGATGTCCTGAGAACATACTAGATAGTATAAAGAGACTGTAATACCTATTCTTCACCCATAGAGCTCGATATTAGAACAGCTGCCTCCAATATATTTGAACGCGCAAAATCTTACAAAAGCTTATCCCTTCCTATCGTCACCTATCATACTCAATCTATGGAAACTTTAATTATGATAATTCCCTACTCTTGAGATAGTCTTTGGGTGCGTTAGGGCCTGGACAATATTCACAACTATGGTTGAGGAATGCCTGGCGTCAGCTTGTATGGAAACTGAGAGTGATGCACATAAACAATACTTGGCCGATTGAAATTGTGTGTCTGCACGGTCCCTGCTACTGTAAGCTGGTTAATACACACTATGATAGAGTGTTATTTCACAAAGATTGAATTTTTTCTCGTTAAAATACCCATAGGTGGAAATTCCGTCAGGCCAGGACTTCTGTGTATTATAAATGATGGTTGTTTTCCGAGGCGTGACCGGTTACCACTTAGAATACGTTATACGTACAATATCATACTCGAGCAGCACTGCTTGCTGCACAGGTTGTGTAGCCCTTCTTAATGCTCCCCCTGATCACCGGCCTTCACTTAATCCCCCATCCCCCGCAACCCTCTTCCAATTGACACAAGAGAAACCATATCTCTATTCTCATCCCTCGACCTCACCATGTGGCCTAAGTTTACGGGTTTGTTCAAGACATTTAGAGCCTAGAGACAATCTTTATTACTAACTTGATCATCACATATTCCGCAGCATTCCTATCTGAGCACCCAGACGCCGTGGCCGCGCTTGTACGGTAGCAGGGCTATTTGCGGCCGTGCTAATGATTGTCGGCCAGGAACACCAGAGGTTGTGCTGAATGCAAACTTTGAGGTTAATATTTTTTGGTTACTACAAGAGGCCTTTCGAGAACTGGAAGGTTACCGATCCAGTGACTTGGCAGACCTCCCGGGTCCCCAGATCTTATGGACCCTGGCTAGAGCGTGCAGACGTCAGCCAAGGTGGTACTCAAGTACGACACCAATCAGATGATATGATTTGGGTATGAGGAAAGAGCATCAGTTCCCATCAATTAGCACAGAAATCTAAACCTGCCATGCGCATCGTCAGCAACCCAAATGAAAGCAGCAATTTGAGATAAAGTAGCCTGAGGAAACCGAACGTTGAAAACGTAGATATTTTTTTTCCATTTCTTATGTGGAGATCTAGAAAGTAGAGTGAGTGTCAGCTAATGAGAAGCCACAGGCTCAGGCAAGAGGGAAAGGTCAAAAGCTATATACCCCAGCTGAGGCGGAAGCTAGGCTTGAGAAAGCTGTCTGGGGGGGGCGAGTTCCCTTCTAAATAGGGTTCAAGAAAGCTATGATATTATATACCTGATGTCTTAACAGGGTGTATAGGGTCAGGAAGATATGTACAGTATCATATCATACCAGAATGTATCAGCCAAGACCCCCTCCCTCCCACCTCCCTCCGAGCTAACCCCTAGCAGTAGTAATAAGTAAAAGGCATTGAAATCTACTCCATGTGTGAACACCACCTAGTCCCTTCCACCAGGAAGATACACATCGGCAAAGCTCTATGCCTCCCCAATTTCCCTCGTATAGTAGAAATTTTCGCCCGACACTTGCAACTATAATGGTATGGCGCTTTCCGAAGAGGGGTACCCGAGCAAGGTACATGGTATAGTCACATTCACTTCAACTTTACAAATCAAGAACATGACCCCTTCGAGTGGAAGACGATACTCGAGTATATGGGTGGCTGTATGCAATTATAGGGGCGTATATAATACATGAGTGGATAGATCCCCCCCCCGGGCCCCCCTTTGGCCATGAATATCTCATCCATTCTCCTTCCTCACCTCTTGTTTCCGGTACCGCACATCTGATACCGTATGTCGATCTACCGCCCGGCGTTCTGGTATATGCCGGTTCGGCGACGCCAGGATGGTATATATAATGAATTCGACCCGGATTCTCCGCTAGGGATATTACGAGTAAAATACGACAACTGTTTTCTATTTGCGCATGCGTGGAGAGGAAAATTACCTGACCTCCCTATTCCTTGTCCCCAGTCAGTGCTGCCTTTTCTGCGATTTCTACTGTACAAGGGACCAACTTTGCAAGATATTGATGGGTAAAGAAATTGTGCAGTTACAGTACGTGCTCATATTACCTCAGGGGATCGGTGCCTCATGACTCGGCCTATCACTCACTTGACCAAAATGCTTATTTAACTTATTTCAAATTGACACCATGCAACTCCTGAAAATCCGACTAGGTCATATACGCCAGCCCGGTAACTAGCTCACGACCCTCCTCCAGCCCGGGCCCTACACTTCCCGCCGCCCTTAACATAACTGTAAGATAGCTCGCCCTTAGCATCGACAGCTTTGCATGCGCCAAAATCAACTTCTTTTCATCAAGCTGGGGGGCCGTGCACCACTCGGTGGAGACATCCGCTACGGCGCGCGGCCATAGGGTGAGGATGTTACTGTCGTGGCTCCTCGACGGGGGACCCTCTCCTACTAGTCCCACGATTAATTCCACCACGAGCGGGTTCGAGCGGTCGCGGATCCCGGGAACCTCCTTCTCGAGAGCATGAGAAGCGGCATCGGCATTCATAATTACCTCCCAAGCAGCGATGGGAGTGACAAATTGGCTGGGGTCTTCGGTCTCATTCTCACCGGCCCCGCAAGAGAGCAGGTCCCCGTTTGCAAGATTGATGGGTTGGAGGCGCTCGATAGGGGTGGTTGAGATTTCCCGGAGTGTATTGGTGGGGTGAGTCTGGTGGAGCAATTCCCAAGTGATGTGTGGTGATGAGGCACCACAAGTCTCGATCATGTTTTCTCGGGTGTCACGGAAATCTAGTGGGTGTGTCACTGGCTCTGTGCCTTGGATTTCATAGAGATGGGCTTTAACGATAACCTCTGCAAAGTGCGCACACCAGGCATGAACGCATGTCGGTGGGATAGCAATGTAGACGTCCACTGTGGCTAGTGCTACAAACCCTGAGGCTCTAGTGATACTATCCGCATCGACCTTTTTCAACCGTATGTATGGATGCAAACGCAGTAGCCGTACCGCCTGTATCTGCCTCGCCGCCTCCGCCCTCGCCTCCGCCCTGGCCTCACCCGCCCTAGTCTCCGCCCTAGCCGCCGCATGCTCCGCCCTAGTCGCCTCCTCGTACGCCGCATACGCCGCCTTGCGCAATACTTCGTACGCCGCCTCCCTCGTCTCACTCGCCTCCCTTGCTTCCCTCTCCACCGCCCTCGTCGCCTCGCTCGCCTCCCTCGCCTCCCTATGCACCTTCATCGCCGCCTTCGCATCCGCATCAGCCGCATCCACCGCATCCGCCGCCGCCTTGCAAGTTTGCATATTCCCTACCACTTCTCGCACATTATCTACCATTTCCCTTCGGAGCATGGCAAAGTCAAGGAACCCGCGACCAATCCCCCGATCGTTGAACTTTCCGAATACCGCGTTTGCCCACACTCCCTTCCCTTGGTTCACTGCCCGCGAGCGCATCCACATCTCTTTCAGGCTCTTATCTGGTGTAGCCGAAACACCAGGGGTGTAATGCAACAACCACCCCAAGACAGGATGCGTAGCACTAGTGATAGCCCCGACTTTTCCGCTCATGCTTATTTCACCAGCCGCAGGAGAATACATGTAGAACTTCATACCTGCGGCAACGCACAGCAACACAACCGTGATAACATCAACCTGTACAGGTGCGACAGTAAGATCTTCCGGAACCCTATCCCCACTCTCCCACTTCCTCCCGAGATTCTCGGGAAGAATGCATAGCACCATATCCTGCACAAAAGAAACCCAACACCCCTGACCAGTCTTCCTCTCGCCACGCAGCACCACCGCCCGTTCCCATAGCCCCTTCGTCCGTCCCGGGCTCACGGACACGGCGGGAGTGACGTTCAGCGACGCGTACAATTCCAGTGGGAGGCAGAACGTCAAACCTTCGTAGCTCACGGTGAACCGGAATTGTCGCCAGTGCCAGTGACGCTTACCGCCGTTCGTGAGGTTCCCGCTGATTATGCGGTCGCATTTCCGGATGGTGTAGCCAGTTGCCATGAGTTGTTGGGTGAGCTGGAGTCCCGCGACTAGGATGGCTATCAATGCCACCACCAGGGCTATTATCGAGATCAGATCGGCCATCTCTCCCCGGTGGTCGTGAATGTGTGTGTTCGCGTAGCTGCGATGGCGAGTTGGTATAATAGGTAGAATTACTTATGGGCCTTATCGCATTTTGAGCAGAGGCTCTGAATATTTCCTGTATCGGGGTGCGGGAGTTGAAGCTTCCAGCGAAGCAACAACAGCATCAGGCTGTGGATGTGAGCATTTGAGCTGAGCTGCTGGTGGGGAGTTCAGAGACACGTACGGCACTCGAGTACCGTACAGGTACTATCATAACAGCCATGTCTCGGAAGGGCGTGCATTGCTTGTACGAGTACAAGTAGAGAGATCTACAATAGCAGTGAAACCTGATCCCTCTAGAAAACCTCGTAACCAGAGCAACTGTGATAAATCAGGAATAGTGGAATATCAAGCACTTGCCCTTGGCATTTTTCGTAGGGATAATGAACATCCCTACCTGTAAAAACTGGAGTTATCCACTATCTCCGCCAAACCTCTAATCTCTGTCAAACCCAGCATCAGCCCACGATAGGACTAGTCAAACAGGTTAATATAATTGCGAATACCAGTTAATGAGATCCAAGGCACTCACTCACGGATGTTCAGGGTGTGGTCGGAAAGTCTGTCGAACTCTTGGCAGCAAATCGCATAGAAAACTCTGCCAAGAGTTCGACAGACTTACCCACCACCCCCTGTTCATTATCCCTGCGGAAAGTGCCAATTGTAAACAATGGCCAAGGTAAAACTAAACTGTAATAAGCATATTTGAGCAGATACTATTTCTGCCCAATACCCTTTACACGTAACACTAGAATGATTTGGGATAGATTTGCTCTGAGGCTGGCATCCACTCACCTTCCAATCCTGTCTCAGTGCTGGATCTCTAAAATTTCCAGAGGTTCATGTCTACGGTAGTCCCCACTCTCATGCTTGGCATTTTACCTAGGGATCAGGTTTCACTGCTCGACCCCTCTCTTGCAGGGGGCCAGGCGTTGCTTTCCAGGTGTATCATTGGTTGCGTTCTTTTGATTGGTGGTTGATCGCCAGGCTGTCAATCATGGCACCTTCCGTATCAACTCGCTAAATCCACCATCGGGGATCGGGGGCCTGGCTCGCTTGCAGGGGGGTTTGCCAAACAGGCACTACCCTTCTAAGCCGCAATAGGGTTACGGTAGTACGGTAGTGTGGGTTAGCGAATATCAGTTGATGTGATCTAAGAAGTTTCCCTCACCCAGGCTATACCGCATCTGGAATACACTATTTCTTTTCTAGGTGTTTTGTCTTTGATTACTGAGATTCACGATGGTGGATTTGGCTTCAATATAATATATTGACCAGGTATCACTAACCGAGTTTTTTACGGTTCTTGAAATCTCAGGCCATGTTCGGTTAACAACTGGACGGACTGTCCTGACACCTACTTATCAAATCACTGAACCGCAAAAACTCGGGCAGTCTATAGCGAACTGGCCTGGACTTTGAATGGCCTAAAAGGGGGCCCCAAAGACGCTTTGCATATGTTATCTGGCCCCGTTCGTGAGCTCTCCATCAATCAGAGTTTAAATACGCTGCACGGCCAGCTCAGGTCAGTTCGTTATACCCGAGTTTTTACGGTATTCCTGAAATCGCATTTTCTGGACAAAAGCAATAAAACGAATACGGTACGGTACATGCTCAGTGCGCGTGCTGGCATCTTCCGGGGTTCAAAGTATAATGCTTATGGTACCCTAAGCCTTCATGAACCCTACAATTTCACTTTTGTCCATTTTTGTTTCTTCACCCTCAAGCCGCTCGCCCGGCCCGGCATTCTCCTTGTCATATCATACTTTGTCTTGCATGTTGTTCTCAGTCATGCGTTCGTACTTTTCGGGCTGGTCAGGCATTACCTGGCTTGATAGAAAATAGGTAAATTATAATCTCGACTTGGTGCAAAAAAGACTATACGCAGCATTTATGGGGGTATCTGGCTTGGCGAAAGATATTCTATCGATCGTGTTGAAAAGATTGCCCTTTGTGGGTTTTGCGGGGTCCCCACTTGGTCAAAAAAATTTTCTCATGTGAGCCTCATACAAGGGATTATACGAGCTCCGAGTCCATACAGAACGCCCTACTAGGTTTAAACCTAACCCCAGGAGTCTCTTTACGGCCTCAATCTGCCACTTCGAGGTGCTCTATCATACCCTGGAGCATTATTGTCTAATCCGTCGAGTGATACTCCATGACGAGGCGCCACTCCCAGTCCAAAGCAGGGTAACCCCAACAACACACACACCAACCCCACCACGGTGGCTTCCACACACTGCCTGCGGCAGCTTCAAGCCATCTTGAACAAAGGAAAATTACAAGGACGTCACCGACCACCACCACCAATGCCACCCCCCACCATAAAATCAAAAAAGCGCACCCGCCAATCCGCAGACCCGAAGCCAGTGATTAAGCGTGCAAAATCAAACAATGGCTACAAAGTCACACTCGACGGATTGGACTGGAAAGAGGTTCCTATGCCGGATAGGTTAGATGATGTCGAGGGGTTTTACGGACTTGATGAAATTGATGGAGTGGATGTTGAGATTGATGGGGGTGGGAGAGTTGAATATAAGGTTTGTAGCTCGGATGAGCGGTTGTATGTGGGGCGGGAAGTGGATGCTGATGAGAGTTTTAGGTGAATAATTTGACGAAGGTTGATAGGGGTACTAAAAAGAACAAGAGGGGGAAAAAGGAAGAGGAGGAAGAGGGAGTGGATGACGAGGGTGGTGAGGGTGAATGGGAGGGGATTGATAATGAGGAGGATTCCGGGAAAGAAGTGATTTCTAAGAAGGTACAACAGGAGAAGAAGAAAGCCACAACGGCAAAATTTTTAGAAAAGCAACAGAAGAAGGATAAAAAGTCTAAATCCGAGAATAGCGACCTCGGAGGTTCCTTTGCTTTACTATCAGATGAAGACGAAGACAGTAAATACCCTCCCCAGGTGCCCACTATCTATCAAACCAAAAAGCTAATCACCTGCCAAACAGTATTCCTCCCAGGCTGGAACTCCCTAAACCTCTCTCTCCCCACTCTCCGCGCCCTCTCAAAACTAAAATTTAACACCCCCACACCCATCCAATTCTCCGCGATTCCTGAGATCATCGCAGGCTATGACCTGATTGGCAAGGCCAGCACAGGTTCCGGCAAGACCCTTGCGTTTGGAATACCGATCCTGGAGCACTTCCTCTCTTGCCCGCGCAAAAGCTCCAAGACTAAGGGGCGAGAGGAGGAGAAGTTGCCCATGGCGCTAATACTATCTCCAACGAGGGAGTTGGCGCATCAGTTACATGCGCATCTGAAGGCACTGGCGGCGTACGCACCAGATATGTCGATCGTATCGGTTACTGGAGGGCTCTCGCTGCAGAAGCAGCTTCGGCAATTGACTGAGAGGGGTGGCGCCGACGTGATTGTTGCTACGCCGGGGAGATTGTGGGAGGTTGTCTCTGAGGGGCAGGGGTGGCTACCTAAGTTGAGGAGGGGGTTGAAATTTTTGGTCGTGGACGAAGCGGATAGGCTTTTACAGGAAGGGCATTTTAAGGAGGTTGAGGAAGTCATGAACCTCATTGGGCGGAGGGATGCTGAGAGTGATAGTGGGAGTGAGGATGGGGGCGACGTTGATGGGGGCGACTACTTCAAGAGGAATTCTGTCAAGAGAGAGAGTCAGGAGCAAGTGACTAAGCGGCAGACGTTGGTCTTTTCGGCGACGTTTCATAAGGGTTTGCAGCAGAAACTTGCTGGGAAGGGTGGAAAGAAGGGATTGGGCGGTGATCTAATGTGTGAGAAGGAGAGTATGGAGTATCTGCTCGGAAAGCTCAAATTCAAAGATAGAACTCCCAAATTCATCGATGCCAATCCCGTCGGGCGGCTTGCGGAAAGGCTAAAGGAAGGAATCATCGAATGCGGTGGTATGGAAAAGGTAATACTCATCCTCTGTTTTATATCTTCCAAATACTAACAATCCCCCTGTAGGACCTCTACCTCTACTACCTCCTCCTCCGCTACCCCTCCAAAACTCTAATCTTCACCAACTCAATAACCTGCGTCAAGCGTCTCTCCCCGCTCCTACAAAACCTAAGTCTCCCCGCCCATCCCCTCCACTCTAAGATGATCCAGAAAGCCCGCCTCCGCTCCCTAGAGCGCTTCTCTTCCCCAAACTCCCCCCACTCAATCCTGGTAGCAACGGACGTCGCCGCCCGCGGCCTTGACATACAAAACGTCGATTTAATAATCCACTACCACCTCCCCCGCACCGCAGACACTTACGTCCACCGCTCGGGCCGTACAGCTCGCGGTGCGGACGCCTGCGGGGTTAGTATCCTCCTATGCTCACCGGACGAAGTCATCGGCGTGCGCAGACTGGTCGCGAAAGTGCATGACCCGGAGTCGTTATCGACAGCACGCTACGCCATGCGCTCTTTTGATGCCGATAGGAAGCTAGTCACGAGGCTGAAGCGCCGTGTCGAGCTCGCGAAGAAAATAGCCGACTGCCAGATCGAAAAGGCAAAGAAAGGGCATGAGGATGAGTGGTTGAAAGCCGCGGCGGAAGATCTAGGCGTTGAGTATGACAGCGATGGCTTCAACGGTGGTGGTGGGGCAGCGGCCGGGAAGAGGGGCAAGGGTGGGCGGAAGCGTAGGGAGGCGGCGGCCACCGCTACTAAGGCTGAAGTCGCGTCCTGGAGGGCGGAATTGGCCGCACTGCTGAGGGAAAAGGTGAATGCCGGGTTCTCGACAAAGTACTTGACCTCCGGGAACGTGAACCTTGCTCAGGCACTGGTGAACGGTGAGGGGATGAGTGCGGAGTTTCTGGGACTGGAGGAGAGGAGGGTTGTCGATGAGATTGGGGGGTAGATATGGAATTGGTGTCCGATTGCTGTAAGAGGCGGTTCAAATTTTTTATTTTCCTTGGCGGGGCGGCGGGCGTGATTATCTGTGTTTTACTTACTGTATTTTTGTCGCATTCCGTCGAAGGGGCGGCGGTATAGAGGAAAGTTGTTGAATGTAATATGGTATAATACCAACCCACCCACCCATAAATGAGGCCATGCCATAAAAACCTATCCCATTGCTGCTTCCACGATACGGAGATAAGATCGTTAGCATAACACAACACCTCCCGAGCTGGCATTCGGCATGTATCCCAAAATTACCCACCACATTCGAGCACGTAAGGTCAACTCAAATACCAGCACCCCCCCCCATCCATCCATCCAACCAAGGACCCGCCAGATAAATAAGCAACCTCCCCAAACCCACCCAACCAAACCTCACGTCTACAATAATAAGTACTGTAAAGAACAGAAACCCCATTATAACCCATCATTCAGGATCATGGCAACCCAGTTCCGCTATGGAGGTGTGTAGAATAGTCCGATACCAAGCTAGGATAGAAATCTGGCAGGCGTTTCTTAGTGCTCGTATCATGCCTGATCTGAGCTCGTGATCCCCAGCGGGCATACCCTGATATCCCAGAATGTTCTGATATTCAGTTCTGCTCCTGCGAGAGGGTGAGGTAGGGTCGGCGGGTCCTATCATACATATCATAGATCTATCATTTTTCATTTTTTCCTCTTCAGAGAGCCTGAGCGAAAATGGGAATTAAAAACCACCTTGTCTACCGTTAGAGACTTGGTACTGCTGCTACTGCTACCTTGCACTTGTACAGTGCTGGGGCATTGAGAATACAGAGTTGACGAAAGGGTTTAAAAGAAACGCCGTAACTTGTTGCAGCATTCGAAAAGAGGAAAGGGGAAAAATGCAGTCATCTACCATTACACTTCAGATCTACCACTGGTAATCTCAGGATCACCATATCTTCTTCGTACAAATACCTAGCTGGCCGCCAATGTGCTATGATACAACCAAACGCCTTCTCATCGCCGTTATAGCTGATAGGAAAAAGATACAAGGAAAAAGGAACAAATAGAAAAGAGACAGGGGCAACACTTTGAAAGGCTCGCTTCTAGGTTCACTAATTTCCCTCTTCCGTATTAAACTTATTACTACCCGGAGGACTCTTCTTGGCCAATGGACTCTTTCCGTAAGGGCTACTGAACATAGAGCTCAACTGCTGCTCTGGTGTCCAGGGCTCTCGGTCACTTGTCAATACCGGCTGCTTACGATCCCCAAGCTTGGGCGTTTGCCTCTTCGAACCTAAGCTAGGTGTCATAGGTAGACTTAAATCGGGGCGGTAGCCACTGCCAGAAGGCTGCGGAGTCCCCCTCTTGCTTCCCTGGTGACTAGCGGCTCTACTGCCCGTGAGCTGGATAGTGCTAACCCCTGCCTCCACAGCTGGCTTCGTGGGTGACCCGAAGGGGTCGAACCCAATCCTTCGGCGGGCATTTTCCCGCTCCTGTCGTCTGCTCTCACGAGTGCCGCCCCATGCCGAGTCAGATAGAAAGAGGTTTAGGAGCTCGTCGTGGACAGCAAGGTGTGAGGTCTGTTGGTAGTTTTGCAAAATGGTAAGTCTGAGAAGGCATTCTAAGATCGAAAGTGTGGATTTGACGTTCGGGGAAACATATGGTGTGGGTGACGAGGGGTGTTCGCTGACGTTTAACTCAACGTTTGATAGAGCTTGCGCCAGTGAGACATTTGGATCGGTAACTGATCCTGGGGGAGATGATCCTAGTAGTATAGATAATGACTCCTCGGCGTCACTGTATTCAGACGCCGCATCATCGAAGTCTGGCTCAGGTTCTGTGAAAACTTCAAAGGCCAACCACTCCGGGTCAAGGTGGGGGGGAAGTTCGTATTCCTCCGGAAGCTCTTGGGACTCGAGTTCTCTACTATCCCCCTCGCGCATGTCCAGGGGGTACTCGCCCTCGCTGTCACTATCACCGTACTCATATTGCTCAACTCGATCAACCAGTTTCCGAGGAGGAGCAGCATTTAAATCTCGTTTGACTAGAAGTATCGGAGAGTTCGAATCTTCTATCCCAAGAAGTTGTCCAGAGTTAGTGTAAAATATCTTGGAAATTTGGTGGATTGGTATCCTGGTCCTTAATCCGGCCTTTTCTACATCGTCAAAGCTTCCTGGCGATTGTTTTCCCTCTTCAATCTCGTGCACTCTCCCGTCATCCAGATCTTCGATCAGACAGAGTTCATAGCAGTATTCATCAATTTTGTTCTGAGCACGGAGCTGATTGGCGTTACTATTCGCCCCACCGCCGCCTCGGTCGTCATCGTAGACTAACGGTACCCTCTGAAGCTTGACTTTGCATTTATAAATAACCTCCTGCCATGTCAAATCTTTTGAAGATACGTGTTCTTGTCGATGCGAGTGTCCAGCAAACAACATGTAGAGACTCAGTGTGAAAGTGGTGCCAATTTGTGCCGGGTTGAAGGGGTTCATTGAATAGGCGGTATCACCAGCTGTAAGCAAGGTTGATGCTTGCATGAGGCGGGAAGGGGAAACGTTGTGTGGGATGTTAGATGAGATATTCACCCCGGATGTAGTAATTGCTAGATTAATGAAAGGAACTGCCTACGGATGATTGTCAGTTTCAGTTCATAGTTGGGAGAGGGCGCAATGGTGAATACGTCTTCAATCTTCCTTAGAAGTTGCTTGATCTCTTGAACTACAGCATTGATTTCATCTTGGCTCCTGCGTCTTTTACGGCCACCTCCCTGGGCAGACAAGCCGGCAACTCTGACCCCTAGTGATTGAATGTCATGCCTTATGTTCTTCGTCAATGTCAGAGCACTCTCAAGTGAGGTATTCCCTCTAGCAGAACTGTATAATTCAAATTAGTCAAACCAGTACACGGAGGTTTCATGGCCAAGGGACATACATAACCTCCACCAAGTCTATTGCTGGAGATACTATCTGCTAATAGTTAGCAGCGAAAAGCCGGATGATTCGAGATCGGAACTGACTCTGATTTTCTGTTCCAGTCTATCCTGTAGGGCTTGAAGCTCTTGCCTATCCTTCCCCTTGATCGACTGCAATGGATAGAGCTCGTTAGCTCAGAAAAATGGTACAAGAAGATTGCCTGGTCCCTACCCATGGCCCGTAAACTTACAGATATATAACGACCGCATTCTTTTATAGCAAACTGACTCGTGACAATGATACCCGACCTGGATTCGTCAGAGAGGAATAGGCTCGACAGGTGATCCAGTTATGGAATAGTACCTTATTGCAAATGACACTGGATCAAGTCAGCAAAATCTTCAAGAGGCAGAAGGAACTAAAGATATACCTGCTTGTTGTGATACTTTTGTAAGAAAGAATTCCATTCTGCGTTGAAGGCGTTGCCAGACCTCCGGGGAAACGTGCTGCTGGTGACAGGTTAGGCGTGTCACACCTATTATTTTGCGCGCGGACAAGGTGGGGTGTGGAATTCAGTGATATCTTGCAGTAGTGGGGTGCCAAGATGAGTAGGGAGGGTTTATGGATAGGCGTCATTACCTCGCTGCAAACGACTCGATTATTTATGTATAATATCTGCACTCTTAGCATACGCTAAATTTAGGAGATACGTCCTTATCGAAAAAATACATGGCACCTTGTGGGCTGTGTATAGGGAAACCTGTCAAACTTGTGGGTTTACAGTACTGTACATAACCATGTCCAAATCTCACCGTTCTGGGTGAGGAATTTAGGTGCTAAAAATTGGATATCTCGTACTCGCCTGGTCAGGTTTGCGCATAAGCACGAGTACTCGAGCATTGAGATTTTAGAATCAGAGTTTAGTTTAACCTCCAAAGAATCATGCATAATTTAAATCGAAATAACTTTTCCGCCAAAAAAGCACAAAACTCCGTCCCAAGAGAACAGCGTCAGAATTTTAAATCCAACACCTCAACTATCGCCTCCTACTTCTCCTCTTCTGCACCAATTCGAACCCTTCCTCATCGATAGTCGGCTCCAGTGGTTGTGGGGGTTGCCTGGGTTCAGACGGTGCCGCAGAGGGGGCGTCTCCCATTTCTTCGTCACCCTCGCTCTCCTCGCTAGACGAGGAACTAGTTGGGTCAATAGCCTCTTTGAGCATTGAAGAAGCTGATGGATTCTTGGGCCTCGCAAGGAATGTTGCGTGGAGCTTATCAACAGTAGAGAACTTGCCGTCTAGGACCTCCTTCCGAAGTACGGTTATCTGGCGTGCAACCTAATTACCCTTCAAATTGGCTTAGGGGCTTCTTTTTTGCACAAGATGAGCAAGTAGGGTGGTAAACTTACAACCCATGATGAATCGTCTTCCAGACACACCGAAAATTCATCCTCCATAACTTGCAACAATGTCTCCTCGATGTCGTATTCGTCGGTTTCTGGACGTTCAGCAAATATTTCGACGATAGCCCCAGCAAGCCAATCCCGCTTGTCTGAGCTATCCTCTCCGCCCCATAGATTATTCACAGCTTCTGTGAGAACATCCCAGCTATCCAAGATGAGAGAAACACCAAGTTCCCACTTCGCGCTGATCTGAGATGAAAGCTGAACAACTGCAGGTTGATGAATATTCCCCATGGTTGTAAGGTGCGTGGGCCGGGTCGTAGCCATTTCTTTAGCCGCGGTTGTCAGATTGGATGAAGGAATCGAGAATGAGTGAGTTGGTAGAGTAGAATGTTGGGAATCAATGTTTGGTGGGAATTTGTCGATGCTTGGTGTTTGATGTTTGCTCAATGCATGAAAGTCTCTCTGCCGAAGAGTAATCTACCAACGTGGGCCCTGCATGTACCCGCACAGAAAGAAAATAATGCGGCTGCACTCAGATTACGGTAGCACTGATACCGGCAGCGGTGGGATGATCGCCTCTGACCGTGCTGTACTATACGTTATGATGTTATCAACCAACCTCCCGAGCACCGTAACTCACAAACTAAGTCGAGCCAAGCAAAAATATGTGGCATAGCAGAGAGTTTTCCTACATACAGGCCATACTTCGAACCTCAGACCCAAGATCACCAACTAAAGTTGTCTGAGAGCTCCGCCAAAACTTCAACAGCCTCGGCAACACTACTCTATTCTCATGAAAATTCTTGTTCCTCCAGTATGCCTTACAATATAGCGTATGTACTCGTGCATTTGCTTGGGTCTCCTTACAAGACATCGAGATTCTGACTTTTCCCTGAGCCAGAATGACAAGCGACTTCTTCTATCCACAACCCGGTATGTGGGGGTCCGTTCCCAGCGCCAACGTTGATTCCAACCTTATTGACACTTTCTCTCTGTATAGGTGGAGTCGAAAGTCACATATATCAGCTAGCTACTGTCCGACCCCTTTACCACTGCTCCTGCGTCCTTCTCCGCGTCTAACTTCGATGTCCCCTCCAGAAACTTCGGGACCGCGGCCATAAAGTAATAATAATAACCCACTCGTATCAAACTCGTCACGGCGTGCGCTACCTCACCAATGGCCTCAAGGTCTACTATGTCCCCTTCTTCGTCATATACCGAGAGTCCACATTTCCAACTGTCTTCTCCTTTTTCCCTATATTTCGCAACATCATTATTCGAGAGAATATTGAGATCGTCCACGGACATGCTTCCATGAGTAGCTTATGTCATGAAGCTATTTTACATGCAAGAACAATGGGACTAAGGACCTGCTTCACAGATCACAGTTTGTTTGGATTTTCAGATGCAGGAAGTATCTTAGCAAATAAGCTCTTGAAGTTCACATTGAGTGATGTTGATCACGTCATTTGCGTGAGCCATACCTGGTAAGCCCCTTGGGGTGTGAAGATTTTGTGGCTAGCTCTCTAATCTCCGATAGCAAAGAGAATACCGTCCTTCGCGCCGCGCTCGATCCTTCCATGGTTTCTGTGATACCCAACGCTGTGGTCGCTGAGAATTTTAAACCCGATCCAAACGCGGCTTCCAAAACACATATCACTATAGTTGTCATATCACGCCTATTCTACAACAAAGGCACAGATCTCCTTGTTGCTGCGATCCCCCGGATATGTGAACTTCACCCTTCTGTCCGTTTTATCGTTGCTGGTTCAGGCCCAAAAGCGATCGATCTCGAACAGATGCTAGAGAAACACATGCTCCAAGACCGGGTATCTATGCTTGGGCCAGTGCGACACGAAGAGGTTAGGGATGTCATGGTTCGTGGTCACATATATTTACACCCTTCATTAACAGAAGCATTTGGCACTGTACTGGTTGAGGCTGCTAGTTGTGGGCTCTATGTTGTATGCACTCGAGTGGGGGGCATTCCGGAAGTCCTTCCTAGTCATATGACTGTTTTTGCAAGGCCCGAGGAAGACGATTTGGTCAACGCCACCAGCCGGGCGATTAAGGAAATCAGAATGGGCAGAGTCAGAACAGACAAATTTCATGAGCAGGTTAAAAGTATGTACTCGTGGACGGATGTGGCAGAGAGAACGGAGCGAGTATATGAGGGCATATGCAGGGGCGAAAGGGTGGGTCTTATGGAGAGGCTAAAGAGATACTACGGTTGCGGTGTCTGGGCTGGGAAACTATTTGTTTTATGCGTGGTTGTAGATTACCTAATATGGGTAGTACGTGGTTCCCACCGTGCTAAATATCTTGATTGTTTGCTGATAGTCTGAATAGTTACTAGAGTTCTTATTCCCTAGGAGTAGCATTGACATTGCTCGGGGATGGCCCCGGAAGGCTGCTAGGATTGGAGAAGGAAGCACTAGAAGGGACAGGTCACGGAGAAGAGAAGAAATTCTTGTTGAGGAAGAGAATGTACGTAATTGATAGAACATCATAATATAACCATAAATATCAGGGCTTTTTTCTTTTTGTTAGCCCAATACCGGCATTTCTGAATAAGTTGCATGCTGAGGAGGGCATATCGGGGGTTAGGGTTTCACAAATACTTTTGGTGCAGCACAGTAGCGCGGGACCGTAGTGCTGTGCCATACTGATGAGTCGGCCGAATCTTCACTCACAGCTAGGTTGATTTTCTTCAAAAAGTCCATGGTTGGTAAGGGTTCAATATGTAGCCACAGCCTGTTACAAAAAAAACATGTAGAAATAACGCCGACAGTGAAAAACCTCTCCCATAAACAAAACCCAGAAAACACATATCCCTCCCCGATTCTCCGCCCTGCCAATCTGCCCCGTCAAAATCCTGACCCAGGTCTCGTGCGCCCGGAGGTATGAGTGATTTGCGCTTAGCGAGCCTCGAATTGTACCATACTAGACGCATGATAACTGAGGTTAGAGCTATCATCGGAATAGTGGATCTTAGTTTCAAATACCGTGTCGTTCTCTGCTTATAAAGGATACGGTGGCCGCATTCTTTGCAGCGAATAGGCTCTCCTTTGTTAATGCCAACTTTGACACCACATTCGGCACATAGATAAAACATGGTGCCTGCCGGAGCTGGGGCGTAGGAACGACCTACGCCTGAAGAGCCAGCCGCTGAAGGCTGGTAGGCCTCACGCTGGGAACTAGCAGTCGAGGACATGGGGAAATTTTGGAGAAATGATAGTAAGATATAAACGAAATTAAGTAGAGGGGGTGGTGGGGTGGTAGGGTGGCTGAGAGGGAGGGAGAAATGGGGGGAGACGAAATATTCCCCTTGATCAAACAAAGGTATGGTTTGATAGGGTGAGTGGGTGATCTGTTTGAGTCTTTGAATCTTGAAGTCCTCTTGAAGCCCAATGACCCACTAGGCCAGGCTAGGTTAGGCTTGCCCAAGTCCATCTTGTTCAGATTACTAAAACATAATAGAATTGCCAAGATACATATTTTTTTTGGAAAAAAACGTGGTGGATAAGATGACAAATCTTACCCTATGTCCAATCAGATAGTGTTTGGTCTCTTAGCATGCTGAAAAGTCCAAGGGGTCTCCACCTCTCCTGTTCCCTCATACTTCCCTCACCCTTCCCTCACTCTTCCATCATCTCTCCTCTAACAACACCAATACCAACGCCACCAACCCCACCCGCAAACTTCTCTGGACTGACCTTCTTTCCAGTAACTGACCTCCAGTCCTCCTCCTCCAGCTTCGCCTTTTGGTCTGCCTTCAACAATAAACCATCAAATTCACTGCTTTTACGATTCTTACCACCTCGCCTCGCTTCCGACACATACCGATACCTTCACGCTCGCTTGCTGCTTTGGCCCACTGTTTCAGGTTCGTTCAGTATTTGCCCTCAAAAGAGAGATCTAGTACCTTTCTTGCATGGTTTGAGAAGTCAGAACGCGAGACTGGAATTTTTTCATCTCCAGACTTTTTTTGTACAGCATACTTTGTTTCCGCTGAGGAAAACTTGCTTTTACATCCATCTTGTCATTTACTCAGTTCTTTTTCACTTTTTTTTTTCCCTTCCGACTTATTACTTCTTTTCTTGTCAAGCTCCAGGTCTGTACTGTTCGGCTCATATAACTATCTGTTTCCCCAAATCAAAAAGAGAGAATCTCGACGAGAAGGAAAGAGAAAAAAGAGAAAAACTCTGTTAAGCTAAGGGAAGTTGCTGAGTGTTTGACGGTACCCTAAACATTTTCCTCGTTACAACAGTTTTAACCCATTTCTTTTTTTATTTTCCTTACCCTTTCATCCCTCCCTCACAACAAACTGGTATAATTCCAACCTACATTTTTTACTCTTCAATCGTACCAAAGAAAACAAAGCGAATAGTCTTATTCTCTTAAACCGTCGCCTAGATTCATTGTGACGCTCGATACAACCGGGTCACTACCAACACTAGGAAAATCCTAGCACGCCTTTATCCTTACCTCCTTTTCATCTTACGCCGTTCTCAGAGGATCCGGAATCGCGGCCATGTCCTCCTCTGTATTTTTCAGATTCAAGTCTCACAAGGAGTCAACACGAGTAACTTTTGACGGTACTGGCATTTCGGTTTTTGAACTGAAGAGGCAGATTATCGTGCTCAACCGCCTTGGGGATGGCACTGACTTTGATTTCTCAATTTATAATGCCGATACAAATGAAGGTATGATTCAAATTTCATCTTAAGATGTTGGCGAACCTTTCTTAACCACGATAAATAGAATATGACGATGATACTACTATAATTCCCCGTTCTACATCTATCATTGCTGCCCGTCTCCCCCCCAGCAAGCCAGGGCGTGGAACCGCCCAGCGCTATGTTAGTGGAAAGGCGCCCGTAAATGCTCTTCCTAATGCTGGGCGGAGAGAGAAGAACTTGGGGAATGGGGCCCCAGTTGTTAAAAAGAATGGGAGTCCTCAACCTGCGAGCAGTGTTCCCGTTTTAACTGGTGGGGAATCTGAAGAGGAAAAGATTGCTGCAATGTTTCAAGCTTCGAGTGAGCAGTGGAATAAAACCCAGGAACAGATGGCAAAGTGCGTATATAGCTTTGAATATGATAGATAATTTGAGCTGCCGTGTGCATCTAGAGGTACTAACATGAGGTGCGATTTTCCGCAGTGCTACTCCCATTCATCGTGGGGGTCAAGGTTTTAAAAAGAACAATGCACCAGCTCCGGGACACCCACCACCAAATGGGTATATTTGTTATCGCTGCGGCGAGAAAGGTGAGATACGACTAACTCAGCTGCTAAAATACATTATACTGACAAAGACAGGTCATTGGATTCAACAGTGTCCCACTAATGCTGATCCTACTTTTGACGGACGTCCTCGCGTTAAGCGTACGACTGGTATTCCCCGTAGTTTCCTCAAGACAGTTGAGAAGCCTCTTCCCCCATCTGGGGATGATGATAACACCACTGCGCACTCTAACCCGACCTCGGTCATGGTAAACGCTGATGGCGAATACGTTGTCGCTCAGCCTGATCAGGCCTCGTGGGAGTCTTACCAGAAGAAGGCAGCAACTAATTCAAAGGTTGCAGCACCAGTTGGTAATAAGGAGTTACAGGATAAAGGAATCGAGTGTCTAATCTGCCATAAACTTATGCGTGATGCATCAAAGACCCCGTGCTGCGGGAAAGTGTACTGCGAAGATTGTATTCACACTACATTGTTGGAGACCGACTTTGTCTGCCCGAACTGTGATGCAAAGGAAATTCTTCTGGATGCCATTGTGCCTGATGAAGACATCAGAAATAAGGTAGAGGAATACCTAAAGGAAAAGGATGCCAAGGAAAAGGACCTGAAAGAGAGAGAGAAATCCAAGAGCCCTTCTGTATCATCCTCTGTTGGTAAAGCAAAGGAGCCCAGTGCCTCTCAACGTGGCGACCGGACACCCTCTGCTACACCCTCCCATGGGAGAGCACCCGCATCTGTTCATGGTTCTATGGCTGGAATTTTTGGCCCTAATCAGAGAAAGAGACAAGCAGAAGAAGAGTTCGAGCCTAGAATCCCCCGTGGCCCGGCGGCCATGAGAAATAATACCCCCCAATTCCAGCAGCCGCCACCCCATCCAATGCAGCCTCTTCAACAGCAGAGTGGTGGATATAGCAACAATGGTCGGATGTTCAACCCTCAACAGGCTTTCCATCACCAGTTCCCAAATCAAAACGCTCATCAACCGACTCCTCCACCACCACATCAGTTCCAGGCCTTTAACAACCAGTATCCAAGTGGTATGAACGGTATGGATAATATGAACGCTATGAACGGCAATTACTATCCTCAGGGTGGCCACTATGTTGCCGACGGGATGATGGGGATGGGTGGAATGGGTATGAATGGCATGATGGGTGGTGGCATGGGCGGTGGCATGGGCAGTGGCATGGGCGGTGGTATGGGTGGTGGTATGGGCGGCGGAATGGGTGGAATGGGCTCTCATAACCTATACCATATGGGGATGAACGGTGGCGGCGGCGGGACTGCCATGAATGTTACTAACGGACATGGCGGAAATCCAATGACCAACCCGCACTTCGTGCAGCAGTTCCAGCATCAGCATCAGCACCCTCAGGGCGATCCGCGCGCTGCTAAGTTTGGATACTTTCCAAACCAACAGAAGACTATCTTCAGTGAGCCCTTTCCTAGTGAGGAGGACAGCCCCTACATGAGAAAACCAGTCAACCCGCATAGACATTCACGACCTAAACGCATCCGCCCTTCAGACTTCAAGGCCCTTGGAGAATAGTCGGGAAACCCTGGATAGAAGAAAATGGAGCCGTAGCGCTCCTTTGTATAGAGCGGTAACCATCCGTTTGTATAAAAACACGATCCTAACCATTAATGGGGCTAAAATATCACCCACCCATGTACTCTTTTCTTGTTCCTTCCTTCCTTCCTTTCTTTTCTCCACTTCTTTCTGTGCTCGACCCTCTCTTTTATCTGTACGACTTACGAAGGCCGATTTCACGAACATCGCGGGAGCCCGGGAGGGGCGGAAGCATACATTCTCTCTTACAAAAGGTTTCAGAAGTTCCTCTTGGGTTCTAGCGGCGACGGACAATGAGGCCGTGACGGAAATTGCATCGTGTTTTCGGTGGGGCGAGCGGTTTGGCCGGATGGCCTGATGGGTCGGGAATCGGCTGAACTGGTTTTCTGGTGTTGTTTAGGGGCGTGGAAATCCGGAGTACGGCGTGCTGGCTTTTCTCTTTTCTTCTTCCACTTCTTTCCTTTTTCATCTCGGGCATCCTCATCAACACCTTGGGCCCAAAAAAACAATTCTTGTTCTCTTTTCTCCTCTGTCTCTTTTCTGTCGCGCTCTGACTTTGCCGGTGATGAAAATAAATGGAATTCCTGCTTTCTGTTCTTTTTTTTCCTTCCTTTTCTTTTCTCCTTTTAATTCACTACTTTCTCTTTTGAGAGAGATGGTCGACTTTAAAGCCTCCCCCTTGTTTGCTTTACTGGTTTCCCTTTTTTCGACCTCGGAGGTTTACCTCTGAAGGCATGTATAGTTTTGAGAAAAATTTAAACTGATTGGCATTATTTCTCGTGCTTTTGCTGTCGTTTCATCATTACGAAGTTCGCTAATCGCGTACTGATTTGATTTCACGACCACCGAGTGATGAGCCGAGCACTCTATCACATTCATACATCATCACTCGCAAAGGCGAGCTTCCTGCATAGTTTTTGTTTTTTCTTTTTCGCATTGCATGCGAACGTACTCCACCACGCCTGTTTGGTTTTGTTTTTTTCAATAAAAATGTTTGATATATGATACATGAAAAAAAAAAAAAAAAATGAAAAAAAAAAGGTTTAAAAAATTGGTGCTGTCCTCTGGGATAGCGAACTAGAGTTCCTAGGCCCGAGCGTAGGGGGCTGTGTGCAGTTCTCCCGTTTTGTTCCTTTGCAGACCTGAACAAGCGTTAGTTAGTGGGTACCGTAGTGCTTGTATATTATGGGCTCAACATTAAACCACCACAATACGCAGAATTTCCAGAATGGGTGGGCGTCGCAGTTTCAATTCCGATTCCCATGATCGTTAAAATAGAGAAAAGCTTTCTGTTTTTCCAGATGTTCGTTGTCTGCTTCGTCATCCACACGGAGAGGGGGCACACGAAGAAAGGCAGTATGATACAGTAGTGGGACAAAGGGCGGTTATATAGAGCGAGATACAGAATTTTCTCACATCAATACTGTATCAACCACGAGTTTGCTGTTGTTAGGTGAAGATAGTTTCATAGGCTACGGTAGCCCTATCGCCTCCCCACTGCACTGTATCCCTCTTCGATTTGGGGGCCAGACAGTGGCAGGGGGAAAGAAATAAAAGAATCAAGCGGGAAAGGGAAATAATAATAAAAAAAAAGAGCGCTCTCGAGTACAGCTGCACCTGGCTATAATGAAGGCCAAGAATCAAGACCTTCGAAGCTGCATCCACTAATTTTTACCATGGGGTTTACTATAGTATTGTAAGTTATTTTCAGGTGTACTCGAGTAAATTAATTTGCGTGTCTTCCAGAAACATGTTCATTATATCCAAATATTCGCTGTAAAGAGGTTCATTATAGTCAGGCGCAAGTTCACAAGTACCAGACAAGATGTTTTCGTGCAAGACAGGAATAGTTTTGCTGGTTAAATATCCCCATCTTGTACTTGGTACGGAATCATCTTGCCTGGTACTTGTACAAGAGAAGCAAGTATTCCTGATTCACCCCTATTAAGACCCCCCCCTCATTGACAGGAGTTTTATATATATATTTTTTCGCCACCGAGTAGTCCCATTGTGGTATCAATGCCGTCTTTTAAGATGAAATGCTTCGTACTCTATATGCAGAATATTTGTTAGTTGCCGTGGCCTAGATACCTTTTGTGATCAAACAAAACCATCCACCGGTCCGTCCTTTCCGACCCATCTCGGGATACCCATCCTGCCGGATGGCCGGCAATCTCGTTTTCAATATGTGTGAAGCTCAAGCCTATCCATCCGCTTAAGGCCGTCAAGCAGGGCCTTGTGAATACCAGTCATCTAACAGTCAATTAGCAAAAAACTTTCAGTAAGAGTAGGACAGCGAGGACTGATTGTACGGGAGCTGGGGTGTAAAATCCCACTGAGGGTTCATTCGTAATAGTTAGGTTTCCCGTATATATATAAGGAGTTGGATTATACCGAGGCGCGATTGTAGTCAACATTGTGCCATGGTGGGAGGGATCGCAAGGAGATGTGCCATTCGAGGAGATGGGATTCCAGGGGGGGTGGTTTTCGGATTCGGGGGGTTCCTGTCTTATCCATCTGGGGAACCTGGCTGTTGCCCCTAACACACCCACCAGACTATGATACTACTTGCACTAGTACTCATAAACGGATGACGTTTGTGAATACAGCCACTGCCGGTATTCTATATGAACAGGTTTTACGCAGTTGAGGTTGTATGATATGATATTCGCAAAAGTTATGCCCTTGTTGAGGATGTTGATGACATCTCAGACATATACCCGACGCTAGTTTTCTCGACGTCCAGAGCTCAGCGAACGCTAACTACCGGTATCCTTCATCCGGCTCCCCAGGAGCACCTCTACATTCCTCCGAGCTCCCGTTTCCTCCTCTCAGACTCCCAAACACCGCCCCGGAATTTGATTACATCTCTACTCATACTGGAGTATACGAAAATTCCACCTGGTCCTGCTCAAATCCCTGTAGAATTCCGATAAGGCTTACATTTAAGATTTTGAGGGGATTGGTGGGTTGTTCCTGCCTTGCTGAAAAAAGGGTTTTGTTGTTGTTGTTTCTGTCGAGCCTCCGCCGATAAGTAACCTGTCCCTAACTCAACGTCTACCTAACGCATATGATAAGTACGTCTTCAAGGCTGTTTTGTTCTTCGACGAACTCAGTTGGCACGTCACCTTTCCTGTCCAAGAACTAGTCATGTTAGGCCTTCTCTCTCAGTACAGTTTCTTTCAGCGTCGCGAGAGTGGCTGCACCAAAGCGAGGGCAGTTGCATAAAGTATCATACCAGAGTGCGCTTGCACACAAAACGAGACTCACGGTAGCCTGAAATAGAAACTGCAGCCTTAAGACGAAACAACTCCAAAGCAACACAAGTATACAGGTAGTATCACGAAGCTCAAGACCAATGATAGAAGTGATAATATCCCAAGTGAAGCGGCCAAGACGAGAGAAAACATCACCAAGAGGGACAAGCAATGCCGCCACTCTCGCGACACTGTAACACTCGGTAAGTTTCTCAAGTATCCCCAGTAGTTCGGTGGTCGAGTTATAATATGCAATTCAGAGAGTGAGTTTTTCAGAAATGACATTGAACCCACCCTCTCTGGCTTTGAAGGAGCGGATAGACTGGATGGGCCAGACACTGTCAAGGCAAGAATCTACAGACTTGAGGCTGTAAGAATTTGAGATTCATGTTTTGCTTGAATCCAAACCTAGCCGATATAATACTACTCGTAGGATATTGCAACTGCAAGTGCTGCTATCGTACCACAAACCTAATCCGATTTCAGGACCGTACCGAGGCACTTTGCTGCTTGGAGTTACTGGAGAATGATTTCGGTTCTATTTTTTATGGTCTCTGCTAATAGCGGTATAATACCTTAGGCTATCCTCAAATTCTATTCCTATTATACAATCTCTCCAAAGGAGACAGCGTGAGGATTTATGCACTATGATAGTACGGTACTCTGGGCGCACTTCCGAAGCGGGTATGATAGGGTATTTGCGTGGGAACTACATATGATAGCACAAATTAGGAAACTTGAGTGATCCCTCATGATCGTAAGATGTGGAGAACAAAAGTCTGGCGCGGTCGGGGACCCCATCATAGCAATTGCCATAATATGTTGCCCCCCTTGCAAGCAGGATAGGCCCAATAGCCTGCCAGAATCCCCAGTTTTCTCTATAATACCGCAACATGTATTCAGGATTTATAACCCATCTGAATTATTATATAGGAAGTTTTCTACTGACATTGCAACGTAGATATCAATGTTGATCTTTAATTTTCTCCCTCCCAGGTAAGGCACAGTTATAGTACCCATATGATGCAAGACAGGGATTATTTCGCTGGTTACTCTAGCGAAAGTACCATATCATACGGTTTCCCCGTATCACATGTCCAAACAAGATTTTTGCCTTATTATACGGTAGTTTTGTGTAATAAACCTTCCTCGGCTAACTCTCAACGGTTACCTCCCTGCCCCGTATTACGAGCTCTCAGACCGACCCATATACCCGTTGTCCCGGATGACCCGCTGTACCGGACAGATTCTTTAGATTTTGGCCATCCGGGATAGCGGGATGCGACTACTCGCATACTATACTATACTATGCCGTAAAAATCCCTTCAATCCACTGATCAGCGGTCAGAGACAAAACGCCCCCGGGGAAGGAATAGTATGATACTTGTACCCATAGCTTGGGGAAAGCCGAGCCTTCTGGATCTCGTTAATCGCTATCCACTACCGTACCGTATTTTGTTAACCTACTCTTCTAAGACTATGGTTTAGTCGCACGGTGATTCCGTGGAGATCTCGAGCGGTGGATTCAATTCTTACTCGTACCTTACCGTGATGCGATGAATATTTGAATCCTTGCCGAGCAAGGGTTCCTGATCCCGGAGTCATGCACCATACTGTGCTTGCACTATACCGGTATTCGAGTTCCAACGGTACGGTACTGTACATACAGTACGGTGCATGTCCTAGCACAGCTCATCGCATGTGTGATTCATGATTGATATTGGTTATCAAGGGTTGCACTGTGGAGGGTGGTTGCTTAGTCATCGAGCTGTCCTGGTTGTCAATGATAAGCGAGTCTCCTGAGTCTCTAGACATCTCTCTTCAATAATCTTGCGGTAACTTGTCTGACGGCAACTCTTACCTCCTCTCCTTTTTCTCTCTTGACCTTATCCTCACAGTTGTGCAAACACTCTTCCTTTGCCAGCTGCTTCTAAGCCCCTCACTCGCTTCGTATCATTTCTAACACAAAGCGCAATGCCGGTGCCCCCTTGCTAGTCGACCGCTGCTGATACACCACCGGTACCCTATCATACCTGTATTTGTCCAGGGTAATGAGTCGCGAGTGATAATATGTGAATCAAACATCCCTGCTCATTTTTTTTTCTTTTCTTTTCTTTTGAAAACCTTGCAGTCAGATCCACGGCCACGGGTCTTGGCTGCCAGGTTCTTCGGATATCCCCCCGAAACTGGCAGGCACTCCAAGCTTGGAACAAAGACTGGGGAACCATTTTCTGCCGATCCCATATTTATGGTACCGGTATGAGCCTCTCTAGAAGCGAGGGGTATGGTCCGCGATGTCTTTATCGGTGGCCTCAATTGTCAAGCCTGTGCGTAAAAAAAGTAGGTTGCTCCCATATTCATCTACTCCCCGCTATAATAATAATAATTCTGATTATCATCGTTATCATTGTTATTATATTATTTTCCCCTTCCTCCTCCTCCTCCCCCTTCTAACCATCAGTAGTAAGTCTTACACTTGGAATCACACTATCACGCCAATCACTTCACTTCGTCCATTGTTAAAACCATGAGACGATCACTCAATGGCACTCATTTCAGGACCGATCAAAAATCTTAGACATTACCCAGCACAAACTCATACCAGAATCCAACATAGCCATCATAACCTTCACACAACCTCCCCCTCTAAAAACATGCATAACGAGGGAAGGGCAAAACATTAGTGGCAAGAATCCCTCATAGCCTCCAAGAATGTTCTCCCATTCGCGTCCAGATTATTATTAGCCGACGCAGCATCCCACGTTGAGACACCGCCAAAGATCGGGTTGCTCCTGATCTCTCCGACATAGCCAATCATTTCGGAATGGGTAGCGTACCCCGACCCCTGGCCTGAGGCGCCGAGGAAGCCCGCGAATATCTTCGTTCCGGGTTTGCCATTTGCAGCGATGTCCTTTGCCCAGTCGTTGAAGGAGGAGGCGAGGCCAGTGGTGGCGCAATAGTTGTTGTAGAATTGGATGAAGAGGTAGTCGACGAGATAGACTGCCTTCCCGATCGAGGCGTCGGGGTGGACGCATTGGGGGGCAGCGGAGATGTAGTACTTCTTGGAACCGGAGGCGTATCTCCTGCGGAGCTCGGAGATGAACTTCGGCCATCCCTTGGGGTTTTTGTTTTCATTGTCTGAGTTTGTGATGGTCAGTCGGGATTCTCCATCACGTGGTGGGGAGGGAGGAAGGGAACTTACCGATGTCAAAGCCGTCGAGCGTAGCATTGCCAAATGGTCTCATTGACTCTAATCCGGTGCCCTCACCAAAGAGTTTCCATAGGCTATCCGCATACTCAGTTGCCTCAGCATTATGATTCAACGCCTGAACCCCCGAATCCCCCTGCAAACTCATGAACACCAATTTCCCCCTTGCCTGGCACTCCTTGATCGCAGTGCCAAACTCAGGACAGTGATGCAAGTCCGTCCCATCAATTGGGTCCCAGCAATACCCGGCAAGGTTCAGGCCGGGAAGTCCCCCCTTTGCCTTAATTTTATTGATAAAGGCAAGCACGATGATATCTATGGACTCGTCGGCGCAGAGCTTTGCGAGGGAATCGGTGGACTGCGATCGGGTCTGGCCAAAGTATGCCACCGTCTTCGGGCCCACTCTAGTGTCCGGTGCGTGCTCGACTCCAGAAACCGGTATCGCAGCTGCGTGCACGCTGCTCAGCAGCGTTGAGGTGAGGCAGAGAGCGGAGGCAAGAATTAAAGAAAACATCCTGTGTTTACACAAAACTTGAAAGAAGGAAAGGACACGAAGAGGTTATATACAAGATATAACTATAATGGAAAAAGAATGGTAATATTTAACTGTTCCAAAGGAATGTTACCGCAGAGGCCGCAAAGTGAAGCTACGCTCGCTGGCTAGTTGGCTGATTGGAATTGGGAAATGTCTTAAGGGGATTTCATCCCATACTTATATAAAGTCCGAAGCAGTAGACCCTACGGGCGGGGGGCCTTTTCACTTTTTCCTTTTTTTCCCTCACTTTTCTCACTTTTTTGTTACAATCCTTGGACTCATCGGTTCCTGCAGGAGAAATCCCGGCAAGCCACCCTGGGGG
>QFET01004247.1:0-17469 GCA_003316355.1 Tuber calosporum
GGGGGCTTCTTGAAGGACAGCTGGCTAGTTGGCTGTCATATGCCGCTACAATTGAGGGCTGACGGCCCTTATTTCCCACTCACCGTGACCTGTGCGGCTCAATTGCTCGAGCCATCCTTACTAATACGATAAAGCTTGGCCAGATGGTTGGGAATTTCATTTGGAGATTTGGATTAGGTCGTATTGGCCACAATTGATGTTAATTTATCTATTATGATTTATTAAGAGTAAGAGATATGGGGCTTTTTTTACAGGAGGTTTGTGAAGGTCTTGTTTTGTTCAAAGAGTTTCGGTTGTTAGACACAAGCTGTCACTCGGAAATACGTATTGCAACCAGATCTGGGCAGGCGGGAAGATCACGATGATGATAGGTTGACTTGTTTATTTGCCCAAATTTGTCGTGTGATATACCTTTCAGTATTCTGACCACTGATCGAAAACTCCTCTAGAAATCGCGATTGGAACACATATATTACACCCAGTGTCGGTAGATGGGTTCAGCCGTGATACTCAAAGTTGCCTTGCTCGGTATGATCACCAGGACATCGGACACAAAAGATGTAATAGAACACGAGAGTTGAACACTAGGGCTACGGGGGAGACGATGCCCCCCGCACATGGGATCGGCAGAGCTCGGAAGCGGCCGTTTGGCTTCTTCGTTTCTCCTGCTTACCTGAACAAAACTTACTCTGTGGCCTTGGTTTGCCCTGCCGTGACCGTGATGGAGACTTGGTGATTGGAGCATGGAACCTAGTGCAGTAGTGTGGGGCCGGCAATGTGGAAGACTACTCTGGTAGGTTGTTGAGGGGGAGGGAGAGTCCTCGTTGATTGCCATAGTAGAGAGGGATCTATAAATAAAAGATAGAAAACCTATTATAAGCGTTACAAAAGTTGTCGATAGAATTGGTCATAACGCACTCATAGGTCACCTATATGTCCTATAAAACTGGTACTGAAGTCGCCGAGTTGAAGTTGCCCCTTTACTGGGGATGACGCGGTGAAGATGTAACTTTAATCCGGCGCTTGAGCATAGTAGAACGCTTCTCTGGGATGAATTTCACTTTGTAAATGTGTTCTCAACATGAATTAGGGTAATTATACAGGATGAATAAGTAAAATAGTAGTATATGATGGTGTTCGTCGGAAAGTTGGGAAAAATGATGTGGTGAAGGCTAACTCTGAGGTCTATCTGCCATCGTGCACATTGTGTTGCCAGAGGGACGGCAAGTATTCGATCGGGATGAATGGTACGGGTAGTTGTAGAAACATTTTTATCGTGCGAACCAAAAGCACAGTTAATTTCGTACAGGGGCCATATAGTGTTATATACCGTAGGTAGAAAGGGGAAAAGCTAAGAACCTGCAAAAGCAAAGCAAAGTGTTCTGGCCTCTATAATCAGGATCAAAGCAAAGGTTTGAGGTGGTAACGAGAGGAGCCCTTATCCTGGTCTCAATGGAGGCATGGAGATGAGGAAGTCAAATGCTGCCCAGCCGCTCTTGTTGTATCATACTCGTGCGAAGAAGTCATGTTGAGCTGAAAGGCACTCTTTAGAGTGCCCCTGGTTACCGCAGCCAGCCACAGCCTTGGCACGAGTACAAGTATCATATATATAACAGATAGACAAGGGATTCTCGTGATAGGGCAGTAATCACATCTTATCACTCAGCTTCAAGTAGGGTTTCAACAGTTGGGTACGGTAAGTTACTATGGTAGTCGCCAATAAAATTTGATAAATACGGTATGCGATACAATAAGGCATCATATATACCGGTAGTACGGTAGTACGGTAACTTATGATAAATTTACTAGACACCATTAGCCGATCGCTATGAAGAAAGCTTCAGATCATAATTTAAGTATGCGGCAAACGCCAAATCACTTCAAATTGATGTAAATATAGTATCATAGGTTGGGAGATAGGGTTACCTGATATTAGAACTGTAATGTTGCGAAATGCCATTTTCCGGTATTTTATCTTCCCAGTCTAATTTATGGTAATTTACGGTATGGTATCAGGTATCAATTGTATAAGGTACCGTACTCGAGTTCCAACACTGGAATCAGGAAAAATATTTTTATCCAACAGAGCCTCACCACCGCCCCTCCCCATTCAACACTAACAACAACCAACAACATCCACGATAGAGCTTTGCAAGTTGGGTATTGCAATAGTTACTCACCGGGGAAATCTTCAATTTTCACAATGGCACTGAACAAACGTCAGCGCAGGGCGTCCGGTTCAGTTGCGCCGAATCCACCGGCTCCCCCCACCCATTCACGGATACTTGCGCCTTTCAGGGTATGCTTTAGTTTCTGTCTATATTTCTTTGGGTAAAGTGAGGGAAAAAGGAAATTCTCTGTTACTGGTGGCTTACAATGGGTTACTACAGGCAATTGGCCACATAACGTCTACCTCTGTCCCCCCAATACCGTTTTCCATCTTACCACTAGGGAAGACATTTCAGCTTACCACTGCCCTCTCGAATACTATACAAACCTATGACGTTCGGCGATTAAACCTTGTTTTCGCCTCATCGCCGCCTACTCCGGGGACTATCCGTCGAATTGCTGCGCATCGGGATGTGGTGTATGTTGCCTTTGAAGATCCGCTTGTCAAAGTCTGGGTGTTTAAGAGGGGAAAAAAGATCGCTGAATTAGCCGTCGCAGGCGAAGGGAGGGAGGAGATCATCGAATGGCAGGACTTGGTGATTTTTGGGGATTGGATCGTGGGCGTCTTGGATTGGGGGATGGTTATCTGGAAGAGGGAAACTCGGGAAGTTTACACCGAGATCGAGATGGATAATTGGGGTGGGATTACGGCTGCGGTGCATCCGAGCACCTATTTGAATAAAATTGTGATTGCGAGGGTGGGTGGTGTCCTTGAGATCTGGAATGTGAAGACTGGGTGCGAACTGGTCCATTCCCACCATCTTGAATTGTCCTTTGCTAATTGTGACTTGTAGGAAGAGGATTTATACTATTCTGCCGCCGGTAGCTTCCTCAGGGGAAGAACCATTAGAAATTACAACCTTGGTGCAAACTCCGGCTATCTCTGTGCTTGGTATTGGCTTTTCGACGGGCGAGATCCATATTCATAATATACAAACCGATAGACCTCTATTCACGCTAGGCGGTTCTGCTGGTGATATTGTTGCTGCTACTTCTCGTGGTCAGAAACGAGTTACGAGTATCTCGTTCTGCACTGACCCAGCAGTGGGTGCGGGTAAATCAAAAGTAGCAGCTGATTCTGGGGGAAACATGCTTGTGGTTGGGCACCATGATGGCGATATCACACTGTGGAACTTGAAAAAGCGCAGAATTGCATCGATTATGCGGAATGCTCATGATGGGCCGTCCGGCGGTGGTGTTATTGTTGAATGGCTTGCTGGACAGAATGTCTTAGTTACGAGCGGTGGTGACAATAGTATAAAGGTATTTCTCAAATCGTCCTTTCTTCATCCAACGGGCGTTTGTTTGTGCTCACAAATTTTTAGGAATGGATTTTCGATTCTCCACATACTACGCTTCCCCGTGTATTACGTTCTCGGTCTGGGCACTCTAAACCCATAACTTCTCTAACGTTCCTGGATCCTTCCACTTCCCACTTCCTCCTCTCTGGCTCACTTGATTCTTCGTTCCGAGCTCATTCTATGAGAAATGACGCACAGTCATTCATTTTCTCTGAGAAAGCTGGAAGTAAAAAGTCGACCGAACCCCGACAAAGTGGCGAGAAGGGCACACATTGGGCCAATAGGGAGTTTTCTGCATCAAACCCGGTAACCTGTATAACAACTGTGGCGGGTGAAGATGGTGCCGGGAATGCAGGAAACGCAGCACGGGGCCTGGCAGGAATAGTGACAGGCCACCGGGGGTCGGAATCTGGAAGGCTTTGGAGCTTTGAAAACAAGTCTTTAAGGGGGCACTGGGCTAGAACAACTGATGGTGGACTCGTCTGGAGTGTAGCTATGTCATCTTGCGGGACTTTCTGTTTCGTAGGTTCCAGCAATGGTGGGATAGCAATGTATAATATCCAGAGTGGCATTAAGAGACGTCAATTCCCTGAGCCGATATCAGCCACCGCGGCGAAGCGTCTTAAAAACAGTACCGGGCCGGCAAAGTTGGGCATGGCTGGTACTGGAAAGCATACGAAGGCGGTTACAGGAATTGCAATTGACTCTCTAAACCGAACCGTGATCAGTACATCACTTGATGGAAAAGTCAAGTTCTGGAGCTTCAACAGCGGAATTATCATCCATGAAATCAACTGGAGTAACTCTGGTGCGATCACCAAAGCGAAGCTACACAGGCACTCTGAGCTTCTCGCGGTTTCCTGCGATGACCTTTGCATTCGTGTGGTGGATATTGAAACACGCAAGACTGTAAGAGAGCTTTGGGGTGCACGGGGGAGGATAAGTGACTTTTGTTTTTCGAACGATGGAAGATGGATCTTTGGCGCTTCGACGGATAGCATTATCAGAGTTTGGGATTTACCCACTGGGCATATGATTGATGGTATTAGGACTAAGAGCATTGTTACTGCTATGACATTTGCTGGAACTGGCGAATTTCTGGCGACGGCTCATGTGGATAGCGTTGGGATAAACTTATGGTAGGATTTACTTTCCCGCACATGCCTGAAATAGAGCTAACCATCGTTGATGTTGAAATAGGACAAATAGGACTTTGTTTAAGCACGTCCCAACGAGACATCTTGATGAAAAAGACATTGTGGACATGAGTGCTCCGTCAGCCTCTGGAGAAGGCGGTGTCGGTGTTATCGAAGCTGCACTTAATCCACAGGATGATGGAGAGGATGACAGCACCGGCACATACACCACGGTAGACCAACTGAGCAATAACTTGTTGACAATGTCGCTTGTTCCAAGGACAAGATGGCAGACATTACTTAACCTCGACGTTATCAAGGCAAATCCTCCCTTCCCTCCTTGCTCCATGCAACTTCTAGGCTATCAAATCTAATCTTCCCTTGAAGCATCGGAACAAACCAAAAGAAGCTCCTAAAGCTTCTGAGATGGCCCCTTTCTTCCTCCCCCCACTGGGCGCAAGGTCTGATCCATTTGCGCCAGCTGCCAAAGGAATAACCAATGGCACCAGCAGCACCCAACCAACCAATTACCAATCCCTCGAATCTGAGCGATCCCGCGTCCTCCGCATGAGTCGAGACAGCGGTGAATCCACCTTCACCCAACTCCTCTGCGAAGCAACAAACCACAGCGATAGAGACTACGTTCTCTTCCTTGCCCACCTGAAAACGCTCCCACCTTCGACGGCAGATCTTGAAATTAGGGGTTTGCAGGTAAACGAGCTGGCGCCATTTGTGCGGGCTATGACGCAGCAGCTAAGGAGCCGGAGAGATTACGAACTCGTGCAGACTTGGGTTAACGTGTTTCTCAAGCGCCATTCCGAGTCCGTGATGAGCGAGGAGGATGTCAGAGATGAATTGAGAAAGTGGATGGTCGAGCAGAAAAGGGAGGCGGGCAGATTGGCGGAATTGGTGGGGTATTGTTCTGGGGTTGCGGGGTTTTTGAGGAGTGGGAGGTGATTGTTATTTTAGTGGATGGTATGATGGAAAAAAAAATTGTTATACTAATACTGTTTTTTGAATTTTCCTTCTTGCATCATATGTGCTCGAGCAGCTTTCACACGGGGAGGGGTGGTTGATAGCATTTTATTGTAGAACCTTGTGGCCTTGAAATAAATGTTTTACATACTAACTGTGCATCGTATATAGACGCATCATACCAGCATACGTACGCACTGTACGCACTCACATAGTATAACTATCTCTATTGCATACACCAGGTGAACATAAGAATAAAATAAAAAACAACACACTTTACTGCCAACCTCCACGTCCCTATACCTTCCCGTATTCCTTGGCCTTTACCCCCCCGTCCCCTCACTTGGCACATTGACCTCCAGTACCCCTCAATCTGTTTCCACACAATTGTTTGTCCTACCGCCTGACTGAAAATGTTATAAACCGTAGTCTATCTTGAACGACAGGAAAGTGAACTTCGTTGATTGGCCAGGTCAGCTTTGTGTGGATGAGAATATCCCTTCACTAGGTGATGTTCGAACCAATCAGGGCGATGATCTTGCCTATTACCGCGCTAAAAGCGAGTGAAATTCGGCACAGAGGGAGGGGAAGGGATTCGGGCTAAGACAGTGTGATCCTTTATGAAGGGCTATTCGAGGATGCCCGGAAGATTCTCCATAGTGAGAGAAATTTGAGGGCTTTAGCAGGAGAACGTTGAGGAGTATAAAGAGCGGTCGTGGGCTCACCTTTTTCCTTCATTCCTTTTGGACATCCACACGGAACGGAGCATTCATTGATAGTCTTATTCGTTTCCACTCGTTTCCCTCCTCCATTTTCTATATCTGAACCTGCACATGCGTCCGCCCTTCCGTCAGTGGATTGTGAAGAGAAATCTTTACAATTTTTTCTCTCTCCCCCTCTGTGTGTCTTATGATAAGTTTCTCCTCTTTTATGATAGTCATTTGAACTAAATTTGACAAACCTATCTAGAACATACTATATCCAGATATCCATGCTGGGATATTTTGGTAGGGGGGGGGATTTTATTTCCTTTCTATCAAGTTTGACAACAGGTATTTCCTCTCCTGCCCTCATTACCTAGTAATGTAGTGGAGGGAGAAGGTTATACCTGTTGAAAGAACTTCAGTTTTAATGTTTGGTATTGTTAACCTTCTATTATTTTTGTTATATTGAATGTTTTTTCTTTCTTTCTTGTATCAACTGCTTTTGCAGAGTACTGAGCAAGGAAAAAATAATTTTTAATATCTACAAAAGTAATACAAATACTGATATAGATTGATACAGATTCGGATATATACCTTATCTGTTGGTATGTTCTACCATGAGCAAAGACATGATTAGTAGGATGTGAACGTGTCTTTGCCATAAGCAAAGACATGGATAACGGATATGAGCATGTCTTTGTCATGATTAAAGATATAGATAATAAGATATGGGCATGTCTTTGTCATAAGCGAAGATATTGCTAATAATATTTGGTAGTATTTTTGCAATAAGCAAAAATACTCCAATCAAACTGCCATGAACCTGCTTACAGGTACATCTGGTTGGAGGGTGAATCTTCAAGAATAGTCTTTCTTCGCATATAGTATGTTTCCCCTCTATAACATTTCTCCTCAATTATCATACCCATAAACAAAGTTTATTCTCAATATTTATTAACCTCTTCCACCTACATCTCAGTATTTTAAGAATAGTGTTAATTTTGAGGAAACCTCCTGTGTTTTCTCCTATTCAGAGAATACTTTTTCAATCAGGTATGCTCCCTATCACTACTTTTAACTTCCTTCTCTTTTACACTATTATACCTTTCCCCCTTAATTCTTTTATCCTCCATGTTTCTCATTTTCATATCTCTCTCTTTTCATTTTCTAATAGTAATTGTAGTAAAAAGATGTAAGAAAAGCAATCCATTCAGATTTGTTTAGGGAAACTAATGAGGAATCTCCTATAGATTTTACTCTTATTGTAACACCCCTTAAGGGTATATTTGATACCTCCTCCAGTGCCCTCATTACCTAGTAATGTAGTGGTCGGAGGAGGTATCCTGTCTGAGGAATAGTCCCTTTACATGTTGTCTGTTCTCTATTTTATATAAATACAGTCTATCATAATATATTATTTGACTTGTAGCATTTTTTTTTCCTCTTTTTTTTTTCCCTCTCCTCTTTTTCCAATAAAAAATAAATATAAAGACAATCTGAAGAAAATTCCTGCATATATTTTCTCTTGATAAAGAAAGATTTTCCAATAAGGTACCGTATATACATGTCTTTTCCTTGAAATAATCTTTCAATACAATTATATTATAGATACCGCCTCCCACGCCAGTACTCCCATTTCCCAGCAGTATATTAATTTTTGACTTATGAAAATTTTCTGGTCTCGCCTTCTACTTCATATCTTGTGCAATTGATTTAGTAGCAAGGCCACAGCCGGTTAGCGTGGGTGAAACAACAGCGAGAGTGCGAACAATTTCTTTCCTTTTTGCCGAAACTGCCAGCAGTGTAAGTGGGGCGAGTGGTTGTATATGATGTCGCGTCTCTATTTTTTGGCTGTGCTAAAAACGTTCGTGAAAGGGAACAAATTACCAAACTATAGACCGACCAACTTTTTGAACTATATACACACTGCCAGTCCCCCACCACCAGTATCGTACATGAGCACTTGTGACCTCTAATCATCTCCACCCCTTCTCCTCTTTCTCTTCTCGCCACGCCCGGCACCCTCACTGTTCCTCCTCTTCCTCCCCTCCTTCGCCCAATACTCATCCTGCTCCTTCTTCTCCCTTGCAGCCTTCATCTGCGCATTCTCAATCACCTTCTTTCTGTACACCTCTCTCTTCTTCTCTTTCGCCTCGCGCCTCTTCGCCTCTTTCTCTTTCTTCAGCGTGGCAATCTTGTGTATAAGATCCCGGGCCTTCTTCTCTTCGCTACTCACCACCACTGCGCGGGAGGCCAAGTAAGTAGTCCTCTTCCTCGGCTTCATCTGGTGGATCTGAGAAGCAAAGGGGAGGTCTTTTTGAATAGCCTTTGGCACGCGTAGTGGATTGAAGTGGCGTGTGGAACGTTCGACGGGTTTGTATGTCGAATCGGCGATCATGGGGGCTTTGATCTTGAGCTCGCGGCGGGTCTCGCCAGTTGTGCGCATTCCGTTCCAGACTGGAGCGTCAGGGAGTGTGGTATCTGTTAGGAGGTTTGTTACGGGGTTGTAGAATTTTCGTGGTTTGATTGGGTACCATGCCCTAAGGAATATGATATCGCTCATAAGGACTTTGTCTTCGAAGGTTGCGCGGAAGTGTCCATCTTGTTTTGCGTTTGCTAGCGCTCGCTTGATCTGACCGCGGACCCCCGATACAGTCCTTATACTGGCACCCTCGAACTTGGCGACTTCAAGGGAGGAGTTGAACATGTCTCTTATGAAGGCGGTGTTTTTGAAAATCTTGTAAGGCGTACCGGTTAGTTTTAACTTTTTAACAATCTCGGTTGATTGGTCGACAGATAGGACCACGCCAGTTGCGGAGATGCGGAAGCCAGGGTTTTTAGAGGAGAGAGATTGGACGGCGCAGAATCCTGTGTTTGGAGCGATCAATGGACCGTAGAAGGTGCCGAAACAGTGCATGTGCTCTGGGGTATACTTTAGCATTCGGTTCCGGGTTCGGGAGTCAGAGGTTGAGTAGATGGGGATGCTTTGGAATCGACGCCAACCCAGAGAGAAGATTAGCGGATCGTTTGTCTTGAGAATCTTTTTGTGCCATCTGTGTCGTTTAATTCGGACCTGTAGAAATCCAAAGCGGTCTTCAGTGGCCGTGAGGCCACCTACAAGGACGGGGTACTTTGGGTCAAAGTGAGCGACAAACTCGTACGGGACATTTGCGAGGACCACTCGAGCATATGTTCCAGCTCTGTGGCCTTCAACCTTGACTCGGGTGGCATCGTCCAATTGCTCAAACTCAGCTTTATTAATCGCCAGCTGCTTCGCAAATTTCGCCTTTTGAGCATCGTACCAATCATCTTCCCCAAATTCTTCATCATCTTTGCCATCGCCAGTCTTATCATTATTGATACCTTCCCGGTCCTCCTCCTCGAATCGAAGTCTAAGTTCCTCCTTCCTTCGAGCGTTCTTCTCACGCTCTTTCTCTAGGGAAGTTTCCTCGCCATCCTCTTTATTCTCACTCCTACCGCCCTCATCTACATTCCCACTATGCACTTCCCCGGTTTCTAAATCCTCAAAAGCGCCGTCTCCCTCGTCATCACTATCATCGATACCAGCAAACTCGCCATCCCCTCCATCACCCTGCTCCTTCTCTTCTAGTAGGTTCGCAGTGATAAACCGCCTCCTCAGGTCCTCTAGTGCAGACTCCTTGTTCCAATAGTTCTCTAGTTTCTCCATATCGTAAAGTGGCAAACTCCGGTCGGCAATCTTTTTAGCAGAAGGCTTGCCATCATCCTCGCTATCCTCCTCCTCGACCTTCTCAAAGAAATCTTCCTCGCCGTCGCTTGCGTCACTAGTATTTTTCGACGCCCCCTGGGGCTTTGGCTCCTGCTCGCCTCGCCATTTTTGAATAACTTCGGCGGGAGTAAGGCATTCGTCATATATTAGTTTACTAAGGTTAACTGTACGATGTGACCTCATCCATAGTTGTTTTGCGTTGCCTGAAAGGTCCTGCTTCCAACGGGGGATATCTTCACTATCTTCATCCTCGCTGGATAGAAGATCGTCCTCGTCAAATTCTTGGTCTGAAACCGCCGAGACTGACCCAAGGTCAGAATCGCTTTCGGCAAATGTGATGTCGCCTTCGGTACCCTCTTTGTCTTGATCCTCTTGCGGGGCTTTTCCGAACTGAAAGGGTTTTAATGTGATACCCTCGTTGTCGCCCGTATCTTCACCTTCGTCCCCAGATGCAAAGCCCGCACTGTCCATCTCCTCATCTTCATCTTCGTCACCGTAGCCTTCTGTGTTTGTGTCATCTTTGCTTGGCTCTAACGCTCTTACACTTCTCTTATGTTTTCGGCCAACACTTTCACTCCCCTCACCATCATCTCGAACTTGTTTCAGCACTTCGCCGCCTGTGAAGAGCTTGACACCACCTGCCTCTGCTCTCTTGCCCCTTTGCAATCCAACGACTAATCTCTCCCCCACCCCCTGTCCCTCCGCTCCTTCCTCAAAAGTCTGCGAAGGGACATCGATATATACAGCATCCTTATCTATCAAGACACCTCCGACATCACTCATAGGAGCATAGATGAGCTTCTGCTTCTCGCCTAACCTCTTCCTGCCCTTCCCTTCCGCAGCAGTCCTCGCAGGCGTAGGACAGGGGTCTGGTAACGATTCGACACTAGAGACCGACAAGTCTCCCACACCAGGAATATGTACTCGAGCCCCTTCATTCGGGAAATTCAGGCCACGAACATACCCATACAAGGCAACTTTCCGGTCAACCTTTGGATACTCTTCCATCGCCACAGGGTCCGTCAAATCAACCATCCTATCCGCCAATATGTAGTAATGCGAATTTCTCCATACTAAGGGTCGCGGGTTCTTCATAACAGAGATAAACCTGCTCAAATTGTGTATTTCCCTATCAGGATACCGTCCGTTAATTACCCCGGACAGGTAGAACAGCTTAGCGCCCTGATACAACTCTGACCAAAACCTATGCTTCAGTCTCTTCTTCGTAGTCCGCAGCACAGATTGTGACTTGAACAGATCCAAATGTGTAAGGATGCCAAAGATATTAGACGGCAACCCATGCGTAGCAATAACATTCAAGAACTCCATAGTCTCCATCTCGAAGCCAAAGTTCCCGTCAATCAGCAGCAGGACAATATCTGCAACCTTCGATAGGTCAATCATAGAAGTGAGTGAATTGTCGCATTCCAGGAACGTTAGACGACGCTTCTTGCTCGTGACGACGGTGATAGGCCCTTGTATCGAGGACAGTGTATGCTTGGTGTACCGCTTCACCAGCGACTTTACTAGGGTAGTTTTGCCCACGCCTGGAGGACCGATGACAGCAACGATTAATGGCGGTGGCTCCTCCGGGAGTCGGTCCACCATGGGAACATGTAGTCGCTTTTCTTTGACCTATCCATCCCTCACCAAAAAGCATCAGTTCTCCGCACCCCCCTCCCGACCAACCCGCCCCGCACCGGGGAACAACGCACATCATGAGATCTTGTTGCCTGCTTCTGAAGTTTTCCGGGATTCGCAAAGGCAAACGCTTTCGGGTTCTGCCCTGAAAAATCGTTAGCAATTGAACCCCACGAAGGAACGAGCGACCAAGCTTACCTGTGAATTTCTTCTTTTCCCTTGACTTGCGGTGAGTCTTGTTTAATTGGTCCATGATGACCACTGTGGGGATGTTGAAGAAGCTGGGGAGGGGAGGGTATTTAGTTGCGGCTTAAACCTGTTTTTATCACATTTTTTCGCAGAAAATGGGCTTGGCGCCAAGAGCTCAACTGGCTGTTTGACAGGTACCAGTAGGTATGATACCGTACCGTAGGAGGTTCGACGTTTGAATGGTAAACGAAGAACAAGCGCATTGTGCTTGTATGGAGAGGTCAACGTTAGATCGAACCTGGAGGGCATCAGTATCGTGCTTTGGGTGTACGTGCAAGCCTTCACCTCTACTGTGGACCACTAAAAATATACCACATAACATGATCATCTTAATGCACGATAATATATATCATGACCCAATATACTCTAGTAGAGTGATATTATGTGATAGGGCGAGAGTTTCCCAGACATGTATGATACTCGTATAAACATTTAGAGTGGAAGTAATACAACTGCTACGACAAGTTGTGCATTGTTCATATACCCCATGCCAGGTCTACAGATACTATTTGGATCATATATTCTCGGGAATAGAGCATGTGTTAGCAGCTCTTTCGTTTTCATTTTCATTTTACAATTAATTTAACTTCATTCTCCATCACTTGATCATTGGCATAACGCCCCCCCTTCTTCCCATACAAACCAATCACCCCTCAATCACCACTCCACGCCATCCCCGTACCACACAGCCCGTCACGTAAATTTAATTTCCCCAGAAAAGGCATTTAACTGTAGCCTGTTCAAAAATAGTCAATACGAGCTAATCCAACCGATCCAGAGGGTACTAGAGTCTACTTACGGTAGCCAAGTATGCCATTGAAATTGTGAATCTTATCCAAGGAGATACCTTGCCTTTCGCGGTGCCCACCATCCGCCCTTCTGATCATGCAGGTGAGCTTGCGTCCACCCTCTTCGAGGCGAATGTCCTCAGCGGTGATGCTGAAATCCTGCATGTCCCATGCTAGGAATCCTAATAGCAATCACCTGGTTAGTTCTGTCTGCGTATTCATGTGTCTGTCTGTCTCATTGAGAGCGCTCCGAGAGGTGAGGAGTCCCAAAACAGCACAGATCCAAGAGAGTTTTTACAAACCATCCAGGTTACCAATACAGGTATCCAGATTGATTTCAGAGGCAACCCAGCTACCGTCGGTCTTCTGACATTCAGCACGGAGGGTGTGACCGCCGTTGATCAGGACCGGGTTACGGGAAGTGTCACAGTAGGACATTTCGTCGGGGATGGATATCGGAGAAGCGTATGGGTGTGAAGAATGAAGTGGTTATTTTTGCTGATGCTGTTGCTGAGTAGAGTTCTCAGAGCTTGAGAGTTGAAGGGAAAAGTGGGGGAGGGGGGAACTGCTCCTATTTATGTCCTGTAGAGAGCTTCCTCCTAGCTCGGGCGAACAAATTGCCATATAGACTAGACGTCTTGGAGCTGACGTATACTTCCACGGTCTCAGCTGGCATTTGCCGTGCTGCAGAAAGGGAAGAGGAAGCATGAGAATGGTAACAACCTGATTTTGGGGCAGCGTTGTGGCAAGAGCACATCAGTCCCGACGATACTCTCCAACTGGCCGACGAGCCAGCCAGAATGACACCGGTGTGATACTATATGCGCTTTGGCTTCAACAATGGGAGTCAAGGGTAGCACTGGCACCACTAATTGACGGGCCCCTGCGTAGAAGCCACCGACTGATAGGGTGTGTAGAGGGCCCAAGTCAGCTGTCTCCGGGTAGGAATTCTACAGTTCGACAGCGAACCCCTCCAACCAGCAGATGCACTCCATTGTGCTCGAGAGCATCCTCCAATGCCATATCCACTCCCCAAATGTGCACCTCGATTGAGTATATTGAATCCCAATATTGGTTCAATCGAGCCAAACTTCCCCAAACCCCCCAAATGCCAATTGGACAAAAAGAAAAATGTAATACGCGTTCAACATCATGGCGCATTGCCCACTCCCCGGATTTTGATAGCCGTTGGCACTCTCTAATAAGGTTACTCTCAAAGCTGTAGCTTGCATACCGGGTCTCCCCCGGTTCGGAGGCTCCAAGGGTGCAACTGAGTACGATACTCGAGTACTCGAGCACAGTGAGTGTGCAGTGAGTGTATTGAGTGTCAACACCGGTGCCGTATTATTATGATATACCAGATTCGCGCCAGGGTGGGTCAGGCCAGTTGGCTCTCGCTGTTGACTGAAAGTGTGGCGATTTTGGCGGGTTTCTTACCTTCTGATTAGCCCGCTGTCCAGGGCTCCAACCTGACCTCTGACAATAGACACGAGTATCATACCGGTACCAGTATCATGCTTGCACATGCAGGTATTTTTCACATACAAGTACTCGTAATGTCGTGACGTTTGTGAACACGACCGGGCTTGCATTAGTGTGCATTAGTGTGGATAGAAGGGGGTAACCAATGAGAAATAAACATATTCTAGATTAGTCAGTGGTGAGGGGTACTTCAGAAAATAGGGGTACTGGAGTATAATGAGGTTCGTAGTTGATAGCATCAATACTGTGATTCCAATATTCAGCAAAAATGACAAACCCACGAGGCCCAACAACTTCGTTGAGCAAGAGAGGACAAATTCTAGGATATGGGATTTTAGATGGGCGACAGAAAATGACATTAAAGGAGATATCCAAGAAGACTGGTGTACTAGAAAGTACCTGTTCAAATATCATCCGGACTGCACGCGAGCGCGCGAGTGAAAATAGTATCGCGGATCTGTGTTCAACGGAAAATCTAAAGCCTTTACCTACCTCACTCAAGGGATCAAAGGAGGCTCTTACAGAGGCTGAAAAGAACCATCTTGTGGAAACAGCCCTAAAGGATGCTGAGCATTGTCATATGACATTTGCACAGCTTGCAGAAGCTGGTATGTATTGTATATTAACAATTCTATATAACATAAATATCACTAAAAAAAAAAAAAAAAAAAAANAATTTAGATATCAGTCGACAAACTGTATCTAAAGTTCTAGCAGAAAACAAAATCCATCGCCGAAAGCCTACCAACAAGCCTACGCTCAACGCAGCTCAACAGGCAGCCCGACTTGCCTTTTGCCATGAGCATCAAAATTACAATTGGCAGTCTGTAATTTTTATGAACGAGTCATATTTTGAGACAGGCAACCTTCGCAAGCGCCGTGCCCATGGTGTTTTACGCCGAGCTGGCGAGGCATACATGCCTCAAAATATTCAGAGGAAGTTCGCTCAAGGAGCAACTGTAATGTTTTGGGGAGCGATTTTGTATGGTAAATCAGGTATAATAATAATAATAATAATATTATTATTATTATTCTTAATGTATATATACTAATATTATAATATATTAATTAAGGAAATGAATTACCATATCATTTATATGCTTCACCATATGAGATACCAAAACAGCGGTGTGAGGCATCGGTTATCCTAGAGCGAGAATATAATTTTGAATTAGCAGAAAATCTTCGAGCTGCTTCACTAGGACTTGTAATCCCATTCCCTGCACCAGAATTAAAGGTTCGGAAGATAGACAGGAAGGGCGGAATTGATTGGTTTATCTATCGTGAGAGGATTTTGAATCCTCTGCTTTACCCATTTACACAACAGGCAATACACGACTTTCTGGATCGGAATATTATAAAAATGGAAGATAATGCCCCTGCGCATATCCACCATTATCATAATATTGCACGGCAAAGTTTAGGATTAGAGAAATTAGTCTAACCCTCTAACTCGCCAGACTTGAACCCCATAGAGAGAATATGGAGCGAGCTTAAAGACAAGCAGATGGACCAAATTGGTCCACGAATGACTGCTCGTGATATCCGACGTGTACTTGAACAGGTATGATTTACCTTCCTTCTTGCTCTTTTGCTAATAATTTACCCAGGAGTGGAGAAACTATCCACAAGAACGAGTAAATCACCATATCCAATCGATGTCTGCACGAATGGAAGCCCGGATTGCTGTTACGGGGTAGCCAATTCGGTACTGTTGAATTGACTAGGCCGTGCTCGTATCGAGAAACTCGGAGAACTATCAGGAAAGCTCGGTAAAAAGTATGATAAAAGATAAAAGGGTTCTCGAAGGCTTTAATACTTGATAACTGAATATATTGTTAAGGTCTCTTCTCCGTTCCTTGATGCTCCCTTAACTACGGGGGACTGCTAACTATTTGTACACTTTTCCCAGTACTTAGGTTGGCCATATAAAAGAAGTATGCTTAGAAACTTTGGCCATGGTCTAATCAGTGCGAACACTGTTTGACCCTGAAGATGTATGACCCTACTACAGCAAATGATCCCCCGGACTATCTATTTGTCTGAGGGTGTCAAGCACTCCACCAGTAGATAGCCTTCGATCTCTTTGCCAAATGAACTAAGTTCAAATTGATGCCGCCCATTTGCGAACATCATACGGAATACCAGGTGATCAGTCTGGATGGCCGTCTTTCCTGCATATATGCACTCATGTGCAGGTGCATTCGGATTATCAAGAATGCAGAATACGTAATAGATCCACTTGGATAAATTACTCTGTCATCTTTCACTGAGGCTGAGTAGTTCTGGATACGATCCTACTTCTTGCCAGTGTGGGTTGTAGTCAATATAGTCACCTCCCGGCGCTATATACCATCACATCATTAGACTCAAAAGTCTAGTACCATAGCCCATATATGTAACATCAGCTCCCCCTTCCTAAGCTTCGTCTCGAAGCAATTCTTCTTTTAGTACTCCTTCAGGTAGGGTTAAAAAACCTTCTGCGATAACTTGGCCACAGCAGGAAAAACCTTTCCGTAGATACTACCTAGCCCAACTTTGGCATTCCCGGATTTTCCCTGTGAAAATCTTCAATCAATTCTTGAGCATGCTCTAAGTGCTCTGGTGGTTCCCAGGTGTTCTCATCTTCGGAACATCCTTTCCACTTGACAAAGTATCGAAGTTCTTGGATCGTTCGTGAACGTCCTCTGAACCTTCGCTCATAAGAGATTATTTCACTCTTGATGATTTTTTCCACTTCCCATTCAAGGTCACCTTCAACTTCTTCTGGTGCCAGGGGTGGTTGTTTCGGCCAGGTCGAACTGATTTTCGGTATGGCTCGAGTAGCGATACATGGAATACCGGATGGATTTTCCATCGCTCTGATATTTCCAAATTGTAGGCAAGGTTTCCTCTTTGCTCTAGGATTTTGAACGGGCCATATAATTTTGGCGCTAACTTCTTGGACGGTCGCTTGGTGCGGATATTCCTTGCGTTTAGCATAACCAAGTCGCCAATTTTGAAGTCTGGTTGACTGCGAGCTTTGCGGTCATAGTACTTGTTCATCCCTTTACAAGTCTTCTCAAGGGATTCCTTTGTCTTTTCATCAATCGCTTTCATCCAGTGAGCATACATAGTGGCTCCCGGATTCTGAGCTTCTCGCTGCTTCATCCATTCTGTTTGAGGATGGTAACCATAATTTGCGAAGAAAGGGGTTATTCCATGTGCGCTTGTTACTGAGTTGTTATATGCATACTCGGCTAATGGCAGTAGATGGTACCAGTCATCCTGATCGTA
>QFET01004250.1:0-35984 GCA_003316355.1 Tuber calosporum
GGGTTCGGTACTATTCTCTGCGGAATAGGCCGAATACCACTCCCTTCGAGGCTTCCGGATGTTGTTTTGGTCCCTTGACTTCAACGGGATATAACTCCGCGAGTTCTTAACGAAATCGCTTGGTTCTTTTTCCCAGGCGTAGCCAGAGATGCCCTCCTATATACCCTGCGGACAGGATCCAGTCGGACGGACGGCGACGACGTATACGGTGTTACGAGAGGTGCTCCAATATTTCTTCTTTCTATGATTGTGAGCAACTGCACAAGGCGCCAGTGCTGTCGTCCGGGGCCAACGTCGGGGCCGGAGGTGGGTATTGGTATGTGGAGTTTCAAGCCCAGAGCTCTCAAACTGCTCCTCTGGGCCCTTGTGGGAGTTATGTGCCTAACACCTTCCTAATTCTGGTACTGGGTTACCCTGCTTAACTCTGGTAGTGGCTTACCCTACCTGACTGTGGAAGAGAGTTACCCTGTCTAACTAGGTTACGCTACCCTGGGTGAGATAAGGGTTACCCTCTCTTACCGAGTTATCCTATCCAACTAGGTACCTAGCTACTTTATTATTTAAATTACTATTTGGTTTCCATGTCACTTTTGCAGGTTGCTGATTCTGGTCCTTGCCAGGCCTCTTTGAGGCCCCTGGCTGAGTTGAGGTTCGGTAAGCTATACTACCTGACTTATAGAAGTGTTACTTTGTACAAGAGACCTTGCGAAGTATACCGTTCATGTAGTGAATATTGATAAGTCTTATACTTGAAGAAAGAATGTGCTACCAAAGGCACATATACGCAATAGTTAATTTGAATTAAAGACTATTGTACCATCCAATTCCTACACTGTGAACCTTTTTCCAGTTGGCTTATTGCTACAACAATAAGGTTTTTAAAGCAATTTAGTACTAGAAAATATAAGAAGACTTAAGGTCTTAAAAGGGGAAGTAGAGTGCTTGATACTCACTGATGTATGATACCAAATAGCTACAAAGTTCTATAACCAACACTGAATGCTGGAGAATATTGTGCTAGTACATGATTCTCAGAAAGCATCAAGTCTCTGCTCTTATTACCTATATACATCCAACCAAGATACTATTCCAGTATAGCATAGGGATTCTGCTAACCTATTGCATCATATACTATATGCTATAATATGGAAATGATTAGTAATTCTTATATCATAGATTACAAATAATTATAACAAGCACATTGGAACCAGATTTTATATAAAGAAAACGAGTGATAGAATCATCACAACTCTCATGGAATTGGATACTCAGGTCCAATTACCATCTCTTTCCTCCTACTGTATCTTCCATTCCAATTTAAATAAGTAATCTCCTAGTTTCCCAATATTCATTACCTGTTTTCTTCACTATTAGAAGCCCTACCCAGAGTTTATAAGTATTGATATCCTACCTGCAGCTAAGAATATCTGTGATAACTGCAGTATGCTACTAGCACCAGTGCAATCAGAGCTTGGCAACATTCTATTCAAAAATGATATATAGGAAAATGATAATAGATTTCAATTTCAGGGAGATTTAGACAAAAATTGCAAATACTACTGTGAATGTCCTGACTTCTATGAAGCCACATTTACCCAACTAACCATATAGCTACAGGATACTAAATGTTATTCCTTTGACTTCTGCTAAGTTGTCAGATCTCCAGCAGGTCTTCCGCAACCAAGATTAGAATTTTTTATTAGATCCTGCCAGCTATATGTATTTAGTCTACAGAATGTGGGCAGGAACCTCGACAAGTATTATCACCAACTATATATTTGAGCGCAGCTACTAAAATATTTTCACACAGTTGAAATACTCTTTTACTACTACCTGACATCTGGGTGGAAGAGGACACCTGATCTATATCTCATAGGTGAGAACAGTAGTTGACAACATAAACATCATGCCTAATAGTGTATTTGTCCTAGCTGGTACAACAGTTATTGCATTATTGTATTGAATCATGCTCTGAAGTCAAAGGTTAAACAAGGTACTCGGTACATACTGGATTCAGTACTGCTAAGTATAAAGCATCTTAAGAACACATTTGAACCTCTGTCATTTAAGTACTGTAATTGTAATATCAATTGGCAATGATCCTATTGAAATAAGGAAACTCGTTGATAGTGGTGCTGATAAAAATATATTTTTTAATTAGGAGAAAGCTTTCTGTATCCTATTCCAGCCTCTGAAGGGTATGAAATTGTGTTATAAGTTATACTTTCTTAAAGAATAACCCATGATTGTAATGGCAGAGGCATTTCCCTGTGATAATTGGCAAATGCTTGATCATATGAGTACTGGGAAAATATCACAGCTTATCCAATAAACAATACCTTGTGAACTTTTAATAATTGGCTTGAAACCAGAGACATAATTTGATCTCTGGCAGAAGCACAGAGCTAAAGTTCTACAGCATATCCAATTTATCTGGGTTTATACAAAGTTAGCAGATATTATGATTGCCCAAACATACGCCTCACAGTAAGCAAGTGCTAATAAACCAGGTTGTTCAGAGAAAATATTGTGTTAAACTGTTGTGACCAATTATGAAACGATATTCAGTCATAGTGTTATGAATAACATGGAGCATTGGGATATTGAAGCTAATTCAACTGTAATAGGGACTGAAGACCTCTTAGAAGTATCAAAACTTTGGAGATTCAATTACCAAAGTTGATCAAGTGATGTGACGGCCATACAGCAGAGGCGAAAAATCAAAAATTATATAGAGGTAATTGATTGACATTATCCTATGTTTAAGTATTTTCTTTCATGCATTTATAATATTAATACAAGACAACATGAGGACAGTTTTGTTAGAACCTACACATTGGGTTTTTTGGTTGTAGGTGTTAGGCACATGTGTATGAGGTGCTGAATTCAGTACTGCATTCATACGAAAAATGCGCTGAAAAACCTACTCATACCCCTCAGGCCCCATTGTTGGGCCCGCACGTCACCTGCGGCACCTATGGCAAAAACGTCACCTCACCAAAAGGCCATAAATTGGCGGCCCTCTCATAATATCATATAGGTCGTCGCCATCCGATCGAACGGATGCTGTTTGCAGGGTATATGAAGAGGGAGACTCGGCCGTGCCAATGCAACTCGAATCAAGTGCATCGGACCAGATTCCGCACAGTTGTGACCATTCCGGTATAGTCTTCGGTGGGGGTGGGCAAAGGTGACGGGACGTTCCGAACGAAAATGAGAATATGTTACGCGGGTTCCAGGGAAACACCGAAAACACACTTTGACCTTGATTTCAAGCCTAGAAAGGTCCATAGACCTATCGGAACATGTCGATAAGGGGATGCGGAGCCAAAACGATATGGTATTGGACCGATCGTGAGCTCCAGTCATCCTGAAAGCAATCGGCTAGCTACCGGTAATATCAGGAGGAAGCAGATTGGTCGAGAACCATGCTGGCCACTTGGTGTTCTAAGAAACCATTGGTAGATCCCATGATGGACTGCTTGGTTTAAACGGCAGAAGAAGGAACAACGTCACAGACAAATAAGGGTACCACAACCTCAGAGAAAGCTGAGCTCTGATGTGTCCGTAAGCCGTGGGGGGGAACCATATTCTCAGGGTTAAATCGCCTTAGAACTTGGATCATCAAAGACAGTTTGTAAGAGAAAGTACATAGTTGTATAGAAAGTAGTTGTAGTCCGCGAACACTCAGACGCGGGATATAAATATCGAAGTCCCTCCCTAGCTTTAGCCATCATCAAGCAACGAAGAAGAGATCTTTTCAACATTATAAGTTTTACTCAAAAATCTTTACCTACGAGCTTTCCTAGACAAATCTCCGTTTACGAAGAAAGATTAAAGCCGAGTTCGATTCGCTGGCCCTTAGAATCGACTACCCTTTACAGTATATTGATATTTATCCTTGTTTCCACGGATCTTTACATGACTACTGGACACCTCCCAGTCATACCTCAGTAATCATATAAGCTCATAGCTGATTCCACACTCCTCGACAAGCTACAGCTCGAACCACGTCCCTTAAAATACACCTCTACATACGAAGAAATACTTGAAAACTGCCTCTTGGAGATTCAATTCTATATACCTCAGGAACCCTCCTGGTTCACAGAGCCCCTATTGATCCCTAACGAATCAGATTTCCTAGAAATCTACGAACATTTCTACAGTCCCACCTTCCTGGGGAAGCCGTTTCAAGACTACAATACTGAAGAAGAAGGAAGTCAAGTTCTTTCAGCTTTGCCTCCCAATCCTTTACCCCATCTCTTTGGAGATTAGGAAAACATCCAGAGTCCCAGTAGAACAAGATTGCACGACAATTGATGGTCAAGACGGACCTAGCCACGTCTGACATAGAAGAAGTTTCCCTGGTTGGAAGCTACCACGCACCTGGACGCTCCAGGTCACCTTTGGCATCCATCACCTGTCACAGACAAGTGGAGTCAGAAAGTTAGCCCCAGGAACTCGATCAAGCACTCCCTGTCCCCCTGACGCCAGAAATCCAGCTATGGATAGATTAGCAGAATGCATAGGCCAAGTGATGAGCTGCTTCGACTGTCCCATCCTGGAATCAGTCAATATGCAACATCTGGCCTACCGTGAACTATCTGGTCAAGCTCAGGATCTTGCAAACCAACTCCAGCACCATACTCACTGAATATGCCGTGAGGAGCAAATCATTGGCGAGGAGTTGAAACAAGTCAATTCGGGCCTTGAAATGTTAGCAACTGAAACCGGCGCACTTCAAGATCCAACCACCAAACGGCTGGAGGCAAAGTTGCGGGTGCAGGAAGAACGGGCTGCACACCAGGTAGCGGTAAGTAACTAACTTCATGCTAACATTGGGACACCAGGACAAGAGTCGCTGGATCGAGACCGCCAGCTAGAACAGGCGTTGGCGAGACAAAAAGCCAAACTCCTTCAAAGACTAGTGGCCACACAAAAAGTACATGAACAGACCAGAGAGGGTTACGAGGACTTAACCAGCGCATCGAACAGGAGCGGGTGGATAGGGAAGCTTATGTTGTCAGGCAGAATGCCGCATCCAAGCGACTAAATCGAATGTTGACACATATGAAAGAAACTTTGCTGCAACTACAAGTTGCGAGGAACCCACCAAGCGTGTGGGAAGCAGTGGCACCACAGCCGGTGGAAAATCCGGGCTTGGAGAGACGAACCACGGCAGATGGTTTAGAAGAGTTCTGGTCCATTCCCAGTAGAGACAAGGGAAAAGCCGTGGATCGAGGTGAAGGAAACGGAAATGGCGGAAAGGAACCACCCCCGCCTGCTCCAGCGAATGCACCCAACCCGGGAGACGATGACCTGGGGTCTGAGGACGGAGGTGGCTCCTCACGACGACAGGGTGATCCATCACGTAGACCCTCACCTGGCCGACGGTTCGAATCTGAAGCAGATATATGGGTGGACCGACTGGGGCAAGCACTATCCAGGACTAACCGCTGACAAGCGGATCCACCATTCCAATTTTTGAATAAGCCTACTCAGGATGTGCGAGTATGGTTATTAAATTGTGAGGACTACTATGGGAGGAAACCATGGCAAGGGGAAAAGGATGAAGAATGCATCAGGTATGCATTAGGAAGAATGGAAGGAACCGAGGTAGCCCCTTTCTCCTTAACCTATCGGAAGAAAATGACTGTGGACCTCGGATTCCTAAAACATGAGGGTAATGACTTCTGGATCACTTTCCGAGCCGAAGGTACAGAACGATTCTCTGTACTGCACAAGGGGCAAAAAGCCTTAGCCGAGATGGAGAAGGTTAGGTATACAGGGGACATAGAGAGGTATCTCCTTACCATGGAAAACCACAACATCGAAGCAGAAGTATCCGGTATCGCTTATAGAACTATAATTCAGCGGCAACTTCCTATCGAGGCCATGCGTACCGTATCACATGAAAATCATGACTTGGATAGAGGATGGATCAAGGCAGTCTGCAGGGTCACCAAAGCGGAAGAATCGTTCTAGGAACAACCTGTGCTTTTCCGGAAAAGTGACCAGGGAAAAGGTGCCTTCCCGACAAGAAAGCGAGAGTAGGAAGCTAAATCTAGCAAGACCACTGCTGGAAATAAAAAATGAAAAACCTATACGGCAGCTGAAAAGGCTGCCTACAAATTGAAAAATCAAGCGGAGAAAGGGAAAAAAGCCTCCGCTGAAGGAGAGGTTGAGCATACAAATTGGGTTGAAGCTCATAAAGGAATCCCTGAGGACAAAATTGAAGAACGAAAGAAAGCCAACCAATGCACTCGTTCCACATTGGCCAACCATGCTTGGAAGTTCTGCAGGAATCAGGCCCAAGTATCGGTTATAGGGCAGAAACGGGTAAATTTCAAAATCCAATATCGACGACCCCAGATAACAATGGGGCAACCAGAACCCACAATTAGTGTTAACCAAGTCCACCAGCCCAGGATTTGGGGAGTGGACGACATGAATGAAACATTATAAAGGTTTTCAGGCACCGGCAGCGATGGCGACCGGGTACTCAGTTATTGACCCCTTACCGAAACCGAAATCAACAAGGGGGCTCGACCTCTACAAGGTCTTACTAGCAGGTATTCTGGGCTTCTCCGAGGGAAACTCAAAACCAAAGCAAGAGGAACGAAATGCAATCCAGACCTAGGGGAATATGGCAGACCTAAGAATGCCAGGCGAGCAAGAAGCGTTTAACTTGGAGAGTTGCTCGTGGTAGTCTGGGACTAACTCTGGGAACCTGAAACTCCAAAAGAAGAAGGCGGAACGCCACATTTGATGTATATAAGACCTCAGTACGGAAGACGGTCAACTAAACCCGCATCCTTATAAAGCCCTAAATCCTTACAAGAGATCCAAGGAAGTGTGGACAGACCAGCGCTGACTAGGGACTTCTGAAGAATGACAAGGGGAAATCAGTCTAGCCTGTATCGTGAGAAGCCTTCCAGGAACGAAATATATTACAGGTCGGCTGGACAACGGAATAGTTGGAGAAACGGAACAGGATTCCGGACATGAAGAAAAATGAATTTGAAGAAAATGAGTAACTACGGCTACCTAGTCCACACCCTAAATGGAGCTGGGTAAATCCGTCCCGAACCTGGACTCCGGCTTTGTGGACAGGACAGACACGATAGCCTCATGGGGTAAATGAGGCGATGGGTGAAATATCCCCGGAGCCCAAATTCGCTGATATAGTCAAAAAGATACGAGTACGGCTCCAGTGAAGACAAAAGCGTGGGCTGAGAAGGGCAAATGGCTGGTGTATGGGAACCCTTCGGCAAGGGGTAAACACCGCTAGTAGTGGGCTTCCCAGTACACCAAAGACAGATTTTAGTTGGTCTGAGGAGGCTTAAATAGCCAAAACTGTGCGGGCATGGTAACAAATACCCTAAGTTACCACAACAACGAAAATGTCATACAAAAGACTTGAACAGGCCCCTAGCGGCCCTAATAAAAGAAATAAAACCGTAGCACCTGCCCTGCCTTATCATACATGCCCAGAAGGCAGGGCAACCATCGAAGCTAATGGAGAACGGATTCCGATCCGTGTTTTATTAGACTTAGGGTCTAACATATTCCTAATTAACCAAGAACTGGTTAATAAACATTGCCTACCATACCACACACGCACAAATAGCTTGAACATTTACACCTTTGAAGGAACCACAGCAGCAAATGAGGGAAAACACTACACACATCCTATTCTCTTAAAGATTGGGAACAATGCCTACCGATCTCACATCTCTTGCGAAATTGCAAATATTGGCAAATATGACCTCACCATCCCATTTGGATGGTGGCATACAGAACATCCCTTAAGGCACAGTGAGGATGCACAAAGATGGACATTTAAAGACGATAAATGCCAAAGTCATGTTAATGAGGAAGGGATAGACTTGACATTTGAATCTGACGAGACTGTGTCATACGACCCTGGAGCCCGATACATTGGAAGAATCGAAATAGCACCCCTCTAGAGTCCCCAGAGATTCTGCAAATACCTCTGATATACCATAAATTGAAGAGGGTTTTTGCACCAGAAACGGCGGAGAAATTAGCCGCAAGATGAACGTTTGACCATGCCATTGACTTGATACCCGGTGCAGTACTGCCATTCGGCCCGATATATCCTATGTCAGCCCACCAGCTGGATTTGCTTAGTAAATACCTGCAGAAAATGCAGGATCAAGGGAAAATCATTGAAAGAAAATCTCCTGCTGGGGCCCCAATCTTATTTGTCCCTAAACCTGATGGTTCAAAGAGGCTATGTGTGGACTACCAACAGTGGAATAAACTAACGGTAGCTAACAAATATCCCTACCCCTAATGAGAGAGCTCCATGACCGCGTGACAGGGTCCCAAATGTTCACTAAGCTCAACTTAAAAGATGGCTATCACCTCCCATGAATAAAGGAAGGAGATGAGTGGAAATCAGCTTTCTGGACCCGATACGGCCACTTTGAATACCAAGTAATGCCATTCAGACTGGTAAACGCGCCAGCCTCATTCAAGGCCATGATGAAGATAAGTCTTCGCGAATTTTTAGATCATAAAGTGGTGGTCTACCTAGACGACATCCTAATATACTCCAAGACGGAGAAAGAACACGTTGAATTGGTCATGAAGGTACTCTCTCGCTTGGAAGAATATGACCTGCCGGTATCAACCACCAAGTCGGTTTTTCACGTTGATTCAGTGGAATTTTTGGGGTATATTGTGGCAATTGATGGAGTTACCAGGAGTGAAAGAAAGGTCGAAAGCATAAAAAATTGGAAGGCACCAAGGTAGTTCAAGGAGGTGGAAATGTTCATTAGCTTTGCCAATTTTTACAGACGTTTTATTAAGGATTTCTCCAAAATCTGCAAATCAATAACCGAATCGTTGAAGGGCGACCCCACAAAATTCAACTGGGGGCCAGAACAAGATGGGACATTTGAGGAACATAAGGAAAGATTCATCTCTGCCCCTATACTCTGTCATTAAAACCCTGACTGAGAAACAATTATGGAAACAGATGCTAGTGATTTTACTCTACGCTGTGTCCTCTCACAGTTTAAAGACAAAAAGCTACACCCGGTGGCTTTCCACTCACTGAAGCTAAGCCCAGCTGAGCGAAATTATAAGATCCATGATAAGGAACTATTGGCGATTCTAGAGGCATTTATAGAGTTGAAAAAGTACCTGGTCTGAACAGAAAAACCAGTGACTATCTACACAAATAACCAGAATCTACAGAACTTCCTTACAACCAAGGTATGGAATCCAAGGCAAATACAAAGGGCTCAGCAACTAGCAAACTACAATTTCAAGATTGTCTACCCACCGGGAAAACATAGCGGAAAGCCAGATGCACTAAGCCGACGGCCGGAGTACCGTCCAGAGGAGGGAGCTGCGCATAACCTACAGTCAATACTCAAGCCTTCTCACTTCCAAATCACACTGGTGCACTTAAATCATCCAGAAAGAGAGGAAAGAATAAATGGCACAGAGTCTAATGATTTCTTGCGAATAAAATTGATAGCTCCAAAAGCACGAATGCCCACAAAAGGGTCTCGACTAGCAGCCGGACACGACCTGTACGCACTAGAGGACTTTATAAATCCGGCCAAGGGACAAAGGTTGGTGGAAACAGGAATTTCTGTCGGATTACCAAAAGGAACATACGCACGGTTGGCACCACACAGTGGAATGGCCGCCAAATTTGGGATCACCATTGGCGGAAGAGTAATCGAGACTGATTACACTGGAGAAGTCAAGGTTATCATAATCAATCATGGAAACCAAGATTGCCAGGTTCGCAAAGGGGACCGAATGGCACAAATGATCGTTGAGAACATACACGTGGCAGAAGCGATAGAAGTGGACCGACTAGCAGATACTGCAAGAGGCAAAGGCGGATTCGGAAGCACAGATGTTTCACCCCGACGATCAGCTGCAACAAAGACCCAGGTAGTGGTTGCATACTTGCAAGCGGACCTGGTCGAAAATGAGTGTCTTCATGAAACAGACTATCAAGCAAGACAAGGCAAAGGGATACTCCTAATGTCTAATGCTATAATGTCCAAGGTTGATATTATGAAATATGACCAGACATTATTAAAAACTATCAAAGAGGCAGGCCAGAACGATCAAGACTGGCAGGAATGCAAGCAAGAATTGGAAACGTTAACAAATGAGGACAAACCATTACCAAGTCACTGGGCGTAACTGAAGGACTGATATACTATAAGACTCGCTTATACATTCCAGTCAACGAATAGCTGCAGACAACTATAGCCAAAGGTTGCCACGACTCCAAGGTAGCTGGTCATTTTGGACTGGAGAAGACTCTGGAAATTATTACCAGAGACTTTTATTGGAGAGGGCTGACAGCGTGGATAAATGACTACGTACGGTCAGGCGATTTATGTCAATATAATAAATCCCCACGAGATGCTCGGTTCGGTCTGCTGCAGCCTCTAGAAGTCCCGTTCGCAGCCTGGTCATCCATATCGACCGACTTCATCACACAACTACCATAATCACAAGGAAACATACAAATTATGGTAGTCGTGGATCGGTTTACAAAGATGGGTCACTTCATAGGTCTGCAAAGTAATGCAACAGCAAAAGAAGTTGCAAACCTGTTCTTGAGGGAAGTATGGAAGCTTCATGGTCTACCGCCAGAAATCATATCCGACATGGATGCAAAATCCTCTGCAGAATTCTGGGAATACCTATGCAAAAGCCTAGGGATAAAACGAAAGATGTCTACAGTGTATGAACCCCAAACTGACAGACAAACTGAATGCACCAACCAAGTGCTGGAAGGATACATTAGGAATTTTGTCAATTGTGATCAGACGGACTGGTACCAGTTGCTCTCATTAGCCGAGCATGCCTACAAGGATTTGGTAACAAATGCTTACGGCATGTCACCCTTCTAAGCAAACCGTAAAGGGTAGTCGATTCTATGGGCAAGCGAATCGAACTAGGATTAAATCTTTCTTCGTAAACAGAGATTGTCGAGAAAGGCTCGTAGGTAAAGATTTTTGAATAAAACTTATGATATTGATAAGATCTCTTCTCCGTTGCTTGATGTGAGAAAAGCTCGGGAGGCACTACGATCTTTATATCCCACGTCTGAGTGTTCGCGGACTACATCTGTTCTCCATACAACTATTGTATCTACTAACAAAACTCCCAACAAAATCTAAGAGCGAACCCCTTATGATCATGAAAATTTTCTTTCCCGCACAGCTAATGGCGTGATCAGAGCTCTTCTTTCTCCGTCGGTGTTCAACCCTTCTCGGTAACAGATAATAGCCGTCGTCCTGCTGTTTAAACTATGGCCATCCAGTGTGGAACTTGCAAATAGTTTCTTAGAACACCAAGGGGGCAGCTTGGTTGTCGAACAATACGGCTTCGTTCTGGTTCACCCGGACTTGCCGCAGGCTTTCCAGATGACTAGTCTTCGACGATCGGTCCAATATCAATTCATGCTGGACTGCCTCTCCTTATCGACATGTTCCGATAGGCTTGCTTGCCTATGATAGGCAGTCAGTTGGGGTTCGGTACTATTCTCTGCGGAATAGGCCGAATACCACTCCCTCCTAGTCTTCCGGACGTTGTTTTGGCCTCTTGACTTCAATGGGATGTACCTCTGCGGGTTCTTGGCGAAATCGCTTGGTTCTTTTTCCCAGGCGTAGCCAGAGATGCCCTCCTATATACCCTGCGCACAGGTTCCGGTCGGAGAGACGGCAACGACGTATACGGTGTTACGAGAGGTGCTCCAATATTTCTTCTTTCTATGATTGTGAGCAACTGCATTATGCGCCAGGGCTGTCGTCTGGGGCAAACGTCGGGGCCGGAGGTGGGTATTAGTCTGTGGGGTTTCAAGCCCAGAGCTCTCAATCTGCTCCTCTAGGCCCTCATGGGAGTTATGTGCCTAACATGAGCTCCCTGCTCCTAGGTTTCGCCTCGAATACCTCTGGATCCGATTTTTCCCCCTCCTGCAACATAGTAAACACTATTATAATACATAGCTCCAATATGAACACGATAGGGTAGGGTGAAAAACCTGCCGCGTTTGCTGGTCCACGCCAGGAAAACCTTTTCCTATCATTCAACTTCTGCCCTGGATGGCATTTCCGTATTTTCCCTATGAAACTCCGCCACTAACTCTTTAGCATGCTCCAAATGCTCTGGTGGCTGCCAAGTATTTTCATCCTCCGAGCACCCTGACCACTTAACAAAATATCGTATTTCACGAACTTGTTTATTCCCTCCACGCACCCTTCTTGTGTATGAGATTATTTCACTCTTCACAATGCGTTCTACTTCCCATTCCAAATCCGCGTCAATCTCTTCCGGCTCTCTGGGTGGTTGTTCCCTCTGTGGCCTTGAGGATGTGCGGTATGGTTCCAAAAGGGATACATGGAATATCGGATGGATTTTCCATCGCGGTGATATTTCCAGTTTGAAGGCACGGTGTCCTCTTTTCTCCAATACTTTCAATGGGCCATAGAGTATCGGACTAAGCTTCTTCGATGGTCACTTAGTTCTGATATTTTTTGCGTTAAGCTTAACCTGATCTCCAGGTTTGATGTCTGATTGTTCTTTTGCCTTTTGATCGTAATATTTCTTCATATGTTCTCGGGTTTGCTCTAACACCTCTTTGGCCTGTTGGTGTATTGTCTTCATCCAGTGAGCATATAATTAGGCTCCAGGATTTTGCGCTTCGCGTTCCTTCATCCATTCACTCTGCGGGTGGAAACCATAGTTGGCATAGAACGGGGAAAGTCCATGTGCGTTGGTTGCCGAATTATTGTAGGCATGCTCGGCTAATGGTAACAACTGATACCAGTCATTCTGATCGTAATTGAAAAAGTTCCTCAAGTAACCTTCCAAGACCTGGTTGGTTCTTTCGGTTTGTCCATCAGTCTGAGGATGGTAGGCTGTTGACATTTTTGGTTTTATTCCGAGACTTTTGCAAAGTGATTCCCAAAATTCTCCGGAGAACTTTGCATCCAAATCGGGAACTATTTCTGAGGGAAGCCCATGTAGCTTCCAAACTTCTCTTAAGAACACTTTTGCTACATCCTTTGCTGTTGCGTTTTCTTCCAGACCGATGAAGTGCGCCATCTTTGTAAACCATTCCACAACTACCATTATTTGCGTTCGTCCTTGCGATTCTGGTAGTTGTGTTATAAAGTCAGTAGAGATGGAGGACCATGCTGCGTATGGCACTTCCAAGGGTTGTAACAGACCATACCTCGCATGCCGCGGGGACTTATTGTGTTGGCATTCGTCACATGAGGGGACGTAATCATTCATCCAGTTGGTAATGCCTTTCCAATAGAAGTCTCGTGATGTGATCTCCAAGGTTTTTTCTTGACCAAAATGTCCTGCCACCTTGGAGTCATGGCATCCTTGAGCAATCATTGTCTGTAACACTGCCTTGGCTGGGATATATAAGCGGTTCTTGTAGTACAGTTGTCACGATTGGTGACTAAGCAAGGCAGAATATCGCATGACTCATAGTTATAAGTCACAAGGTTATTATATTTCACACTATGACTCATCAGAAGTCATGGGGTTTCACATGATGCACACTTGTGCAATCATTGTTATGTTGTGATTGGTTGATCGTGCGCATGACTCACATTTGTGAGTCATAAATGTAATGATTTTCGCACATGACTCACATTATGAGTCATGGGTTTTGCGCATGTGACCACTTTTGGGCACATGACTTATTATGTGAGTTATGATTGGTTGGCATGCGGCGGAGTTGACTCAGAGGAGTCAGCTGTTGGATTTCATACTATGACTCACTATGAGTCATAGAGGTCGTGTGACTCACAGGTATGAGTCACCAGGGTTAGGGTTGAGGGAAGAGTGCCTATTTAAGGACCTCTAAGCGACCTGTAGTTAGGACTCTTCACCCAACCATCTAAGTTCTTTCCTATACAATTACTTTACCTCTTTATCGTTTGATTCCCTATTGGCGTTGTGCGATAGGAACCATAGGGTTCAGCTATCAAGACAACGTAGGCATAGGCCTAAGAGTAATAGTGGAACTCCGCCTAGTACTACTCGTTGCAATAGTACTCCTACCCTGGTGGCTGAGACTAGCGCCATGCCCCATACCGGACTACCACAACGGCTCTGTCATATTCATCCAACCCTAAGAGAAGTAGTTACCTGTTGCAGAACCAGCTTACTGCATAGGATCGTAACAACAGTAATCCTTCTACTAATGTCCAGTTTGCCGGTAACGGCTTTCCGTCCATTTCCAATTCTTCAAGTGCCTGCTTTCACTGTTGCCAGTCTGGGTCCTCTGTAGCTGCTTGCTTGATATCGGACAATAGCTGCTGGTCGTATTTCCGTATATCTGCTTATGCTATAATGACGTTTGTCATCATGCACCTTGTTTTCCACACTTGAGGTTTGTCTCCCAGATCCTGTTCATCAAAGTACTCATTGTCCGTCCGTTTGGCTTGCAGGTGTGCTACTCCTACTTGGGTTTTTTCAGCCATTAACCTTCGTGGGGATATATCTGTACTACCGAATCCCGAGGTCCCTCGTTCGGTAGTTTCCAAGCTGTCAACTTGCCTCGCCTCTATGGTATTGATATTTTCAATCACCAGTTGTGCTATGCGGTCTCCTTTTCGCACCTGATAGTCTTGTTCTCCCAGGTTCCTCATTATGACTTTAATTTCCCCTGTATAGTCGGCATCTACTACCCTGCCACCTATGTCGATGCCGTATTTAGATGCTAACCCGCTTCTTGGTGCTAGGCGAGCATAGGTTCATGCTGGTAGGCATATAGCAATCCCAGGCTCCACTATTGTTTGTTTCTTAGCGGGAATTAGAACGTCCTGGGTAGCATATAGGTCATGCTCAGCTGCAATTCTGGATCCTTTCGTAGGCATCCTTGCTTCTCTTGAAAGCAATTTTATTCTGAGGCCTTGACTGACTGTTTGTACAGCATCGCACTCCTCTTTTTGTTCCTTTGGTTCGTGCAGATAGACCAATGAGATTTGGAAGTGTGTTGGCTTGAGTATTGACTGTTCGCTGTGCGCTGCTCCCTCCTCAGGACGGTACTCTGGCCGTCTGCTTAATGCATCAGGTTTGCCTCCCCGCTTTCCTGGCCTGTACACGATTTTGAAATTGTAATTGGCCAGTTGTTGTGCCCACCGAATTTGCCTTGGATTCCAGACTTTCGTGGTTAGGAAATCTTTTAAATTTTGGTGATCCGTGTACACGGTGAGCGGGGTTTCCGTTCCTACTAGATACTGCTTCCATTCCTTAAAAGCCTCTAGTATGGCTAGTAGTTCTTTGTCATGAATTTCGTAATTACTTTCTGCGGGACTTAGCTTCCTCGAGTGGAAAGCGACCGGGTGTAGTTTTTTGTCCTTGAATTGGGACAAAACACAGCCTAGCGCAAGGTCGCTAGCGTCTGTTTCTACCACTGTTTCCCTTTCCGGGTAAAAGTAGCATAGTATTGGGGCAGTCGTGAATCTGTGTTTGAGTTCTACAAAAGCAGCCTCCTGTTCAGGGCCCCAGTTAAATGCTTTGGGGACTCCCTTCAACGTTTCAATTATTGGTTTGCAGATTTTGGAGAAATCTTTGATGAAACGCGGGTAGAAATTGGCGAAGCCAATAAAGATTTGCACCTCCTTCACCGATCTTGGTGCTTTCCAACCCTTTATACTAGCGATTTTCCTTTCGCTCATGATGACCCCGTCAACCGCGACGATGTAACCGAGAAATTCCACAGTATCCACATGGAACACTGATTTTGTCATTGAGACGGCCAGGTCGTATTCCTCTAAGAGAGTCAGAACTCGCTTAACCAACTCGATATGTTCTTTCTCTCTTTTGGAGTAGATAAGAATATCATTCAGGTATACCACAACTCCATGATCTAAAAATTCGCGCAGAATTTTGTTCATCATGGCTTGGAAAGATGCAGGCGCTTTTACCAATCCGAATGGCATAACTTTGTATTCAAAGTGACCATACCGTGTTCGAAACGCTGTTTTCCATTCATCTCCTTCCTTTATCCGTAGGAGGTGGTATCCATCTTTTAAATTGAGTTTGGTGAATATCTTTGCTCCTGCCTCTCTATCGCGGAGTTCACTCATTAGAGGGAGAGGGTATTTGTTTGCGATGGTCAACTTATTTAGTTGACGGTAATCCACACACAATCGCATTGAACCATCTGGTTTTGGGACAAATAGGATTGTAGCCCCGGCTGGAGATTTACTCTCCGTGATCTTTCCCTGATCCGGCATTTTTTGCAGGTATTTGCTGAGTAGATCCAACTGATGAGCTAACATTGGGTATATAGGTCCCCAGGGCGGGACTGCTCCCGGTACCAGGTCAATGGCATGGTCGAAGGTTCTGCGACTAGCCAGCTTTTCTGCTGTCTTTGTCGCGAATACTTTTTTGAACTCATGGTATTCATGTGGGATTTCAAGGAGTAAGGCCGGTTGCCCTATCTCCGGCATTGTCTCCACAATTTCTATTCTTCCCACATACCTGGCTTACGCGTCATAAGCCACAGTCTCGTCCCATTCAAATAGTTCCTTCACGTCTTGTTCTTGGACATGGTGCTGACATTGTTCTTTATTGAAGCGCCATTTCCTTGGATCTTCAAGGTGTGTGATAGGGTGTTCCTGGTGCCCACAGCCAAACGGGATAATCAAGACATATTTCCCGGCTGGTGCAATTTCGCACGTAATGTGCGAGCGATGCGCATTCGATCCTATCTCTCATAAGATCGGGTGAGTGTAATGTTTTCCACCGCCTAGGGCAGGTGTTCCTTCAAATGTGAGGATATTTTGGGTTTGAGCGTGTGTATTGTAAGGAATCCGAAACTGGTTTACCAGTTTCTGGTTTATGAGGAATATATTAGAACCAGAGTCTAATAAAGCGTGTGCGGGTATTCTCTGGCAATTTGCCTCTAGTGTTACCCTGCCTTCTGGGCAGGTGTAGAATTGAGGTACTGGGACTTGTATTTTGGTTTTCTTGTTTTCCCCACTTGGGGCTGGTGTGGGTCGTTTTTTGCGACATAGTTTCGATCGTTGGTAGTAATAACTGGAGGTGTTTGTTACCATGCCCACACGGCTTCGGCTACTCAAGCCTCCTCAGTCAAAGTAAACCATTTTCTTTGCTGTACTGGGCAGCCCACTACTAGCGGTCTTTACCCCTTGCCGAAGGGTACCCATAAACCTGCCATTTGCCCTTCTCAGCCCACGCTTTTGTCTCCACTAGAGCCGTACTTGTATCGTTTTGACTATATCAGCGTATCTGGCTCTGGAGATTCTTCACGCATCGCCTCGTTGACCCCATGAGTCTTTCGCGCCTCACCTGTTCACAAAGCCGGAGTCTAGGTTCGGTACAGTGTTACCCCGCTCCATTTAGCGTGTGTATCAGGTAGCTGTAGTTTCTCATTCTCTTCCCACTTCATTTTTCTTGGTATCTTAGACCCGTTCCGTTTCTACCACGGTGCCTTTGTCCTGTCGACCCGTTTATTCTTTTCGTTCCTTGAAGGTTTCTCAAGATCAACGGTGCGATCGTTACCCCTTTGCCATTGTTAAAAAGGTTTCTTTCCACCATTGTTTGTCCACTCTTCTGTGGAGCTTTCGGTTTGGATTTAGGACTTTAGAAGGACGTGGGCCGCATGGACCATCTTCCGTACCAGGGTCCAGTGTTTACCAAATGTTGCGCTCCGCTTTCTTCTTTTTGAGTTTGAGGTTCCTGGCGTTAGACCCGGACTACCACGAGCCGCCGTCCAAGGTAATCGTTTCTTGCTCGCTTGTCATTCTTAGGTCTGCGATACTCCCGTAGGTCTGGATTGCTTTTCGTGACTCTCGCTTTGGTTTTGAGTTTCCCACGCAGAAGCGCGGAATACCTGCTAGTAGGACCTTGCAGAGGTCGAGCCCCCTTGTTGGTTTCGGTTTCGGTAAGGGGTCCATAACCGAGTACCCGGTGGCCGTCGCTGCCGGTGCCTTGAAACTCCTTAAGTTTCGTCCATGTCGTCCAGTTCCCAAATTCTGGGCCGGCTGACTTGGTTCACCCGTGGTGCGGGTGTTATTTGCCCCTTGGGCCTGTTTGTATCCTGGGGTCTTCGTAATAGGGTTCTTTGAATTCCCCGTTGTTGACCAATAACCGGTACTTGTGCCTGCTTCCCGCAGTACTTCCAAGTATGGTTAGCCAATGTGCATCGTGTGCATTGATTGGCTTTTTTCCGGTCTTCTGTTTTTTCTTTAGGTATTCCCTTATGAGCTTCAATCCAATTGTTATCCTCAACCTTTCCTTCAGCGGGGGCTTTTTTCTCTTTCTCCACTTGTTTTTTCTATTTGTATGCGGCTTTTCCGCCGTCGTATAGGTTTTCCATTTTTCATTTCCAGCAGTCGTCTTGCTGGATTTAGTTTCTTCCTCCCGTTTTCTTTTCTGGGGATCACTTTTCCCTTGTTCGTTCTTCCGGAATAGGCCTTGCTGCTCTTGGAATGATTCCTCCGCCTTGGTAACCCTGCGGACTGCCTTGATCCATTCGCTATCCAGGTCATGATTTTCATGGGATAGCATACGCATGGCTTCAATTGGCAGTTGCCGCTGAATTAGAGTTCTCCAAGCGATTCCTGACTCTTCTGCTTCGATGTTATGGTTTTCCATAGTAAGGAGATACTTCTCTATAGCTCCTGTGTACCTGACCTTTTCTATCTCAGCTAAGGCTTTTTGCGCCTTGTGGAGGACCGAGAATCGTTCGGTAACTTCGGCCCTGAACGTAACCCAGAAATTGTAACCCTCATGTTTTGGGAATCCGTGGTCCCCGGTCATTTTGTTTCACTAAGTTACCGCAAATGAGGCCACCTCGCTTCCAACCATTCTTCCTAATGCATACTTGATGCGTTCTTCATTATCCTCCCATTGCCATGGGTTACTCCCAAAATAATCCTCGCAATTTAGTAACCATACTCGTACATTCTGAGTAGGCTAATTTTCAAACTTGAATGGTGGGTCCGCCTGCCGCCTGTTGGTTCGGGCTAATGCTTGCCCAGGCCGATCTACCCATGCGTCTGCTTCGGATTGGAATTTCTAACCAGGTAGGGGTCGACGTGATGGCTCACCACCTCGTCTAGAAGGGCCTCCACCATCTTCAGAGCCTGGGTCATCGTCGTCAGGGTCTGGAGCATTCGCCGGTGCTGGTGGTGGAGGTCCTTTTCCACCATTTCCGTTACCATCTCCGCGGTCTACTCCCTTTCCTTTGTCGTGGGATGGGATTAATCGGAATTCCTCCCTTCCATCAGCCGTGGTCCATTTTTCCAATCCCGGATTTTCCACCGGCTGTGGTGCCACTGTTTCCCACACGCTTGGTGGGTTTCTCGCAACTTGTAGTTGCACCAACGTTTCATTCATCCGAGTCAACATTTTCGTCAGTTGGTCGGTTACTTCATTTTGCCGAGCAACGTAGGTTTCCCTCTCTCGTCTTTCATTTTCTAATCTTTCATGAAGAGCCCTCAGTCCCTCATGCGTCCAGGTTTGCTCTTCCTGAGCTGCGACTTGCCTTTGCAGTAGTTCTGGTTTTTGCTGTACCAGAGCAGCTTCCAAGCGTCAGTAGCCTTCCAGGGATTCTTGCCCTGTAGTCCCGATGTTAGCATGAAGTTGAGTACTTACTTCTTCATGACGCGTGGCTCTCTCTTCCTGGGCACGCAATTTTTCCACTAGTTTCCTAGTGGTTGCTCCCTGTAGAGCCTGTGTTTCCCTAGCTGGCATGTCCAGTCCGGTCTACAGCTGTTTTAATTCTTCCCCAATAATCAGTTCTCCCCGCTTAATCCGCTCCATTTGATGCTGGAGTTGTTCTGCCTGGGCCTGGCTCAGGGTAGACAACTCAACATAGGCCAAGTGGTTGATGTCTTGTGATTCCTGTATGGTACGGTCGAAGAATCCCATTGATTGTACTATGCGTTCTGCTAGATTTTCCAACACTGGATATCTGACATTAGCCGGTCATGGGGTGTGTGAGCGAGTCAGGGGAGCCGACTTCCTAACTCCACTAGGTTGTGTCCGATGGCGGAGTTCCATGGGTGACCTGGATCGTCTTGGAGAATGGTCGCTACCAAATAAGGACACTTCCTCCACATCGGACATTGCCCGGTCCATGTCTAGCCAATCTATGTGCTATGGTTTATCTAGAATTTGGGTGACGCCCAAATCCCCAGACGGAAGGTGTGAATGAGATGACGGAGGAAAAGGAACTGGAGGTTCCGTCTTCCTCACTGTCGTAATCGAATAGTGGATGCCAGCGGAAGGATGGCCCGTGAAAGTGCTGGTAGATTTCGTAGAAATCTTGCTCGGTCGGAATAAGTTTAGGGTCAGTGAACCAGGAGGGTTCATAGGGGTTTGGTAGAAATTCGATCTCCGGAAGGGAGTCGTATAGGACAGTTCCAATTGAGGAGATAAAGTTTTTTGGACGAGGTTCCTAGAGGGTCTCGTTGAGGAGGGTGGAATCAGCTATAAGCTTGTGTGATTCCAGTAGTTTGACTTCGAGGTAACCAATAGTCATGTATTGAGCCTTGGTAACAAGGAGAAATATCAATATACTGTAGAGGGTAGTCGATTCTATGGGCAAACGAATAGAACTAGGCTTAAATCTTTCTTCGTAAACAGAGATTGTCTAGGAAGGCTCGTAGGTAAAGATTTTTGAACAAAACTTATGATATTCATAAGATCTCTTCTCCATTGCTTGATGTGTGTAAAGCTTGGGAGGCACTTCAATATTTATATCCCGCGTCTGAGTGTTCGCGGACTACATCTGTTCTCCATACAACTCTTGTATCTACTAACAAAACTCCCAACAAAATCTAAGAGCGAACCCCTGATGATGCAGAAAGTTTTCTTCCCTACACAGCTAATGGCGTGATCAGAGCTCTTCTTTCTCCGAGGGTGTTCCACCCTTCTCGGTAAGAGATAACAGCCATCGTCCTGCTGTTTAAACTATGGCCGTCCAGTTTGGAACTTGCCAATAGTTTCTTAGAACACCAAGGGGCCAGCTTGGTTGTCGACCAATACGGCTTCGTTCCGGTTCACCCGGTCTTACTGCTGGCTTTCAGGATGACTAGTCTTCGACGATCAGTCCAATACCAATTCATGCTGGTGTGCCTCTCCTTATCGACATGTTCCAATAGGCTTGCTTGCCTATGACAGGCATTCAGTTGGGGTTCGGTACAATTCTCTGCGGAATACGCCGAATACCACTCCCTCCTAGTCTTCTGGACGTTGTTTTGGCCTCTTGACTTCAATGGGATGTAACTCTGCGAGTTCTTGACGAAATCGCTTGGTTCTTTCTCCCATGCGTAGCCAGAGATGCCATCTTATATACCCTGCGGACAGGATCCGGTCGGACGGACGGCGACGACGTATACAGTGTTACAAGAGGTTCTCCAATATTTCTTCCTTCTATGATTGTGAGCAACTGCATAAGGCGCCAGTGCTGTCGTCCGGGGCCTACGTCGGGGCCGGAGGGGGGTATTAGTCTGTGGAGTTTCAAGCCCAGAGCTCTCAATCTGCTCCTCTGGGCCCTCATGGGAGTTATGTGCCTAACACAAACTATGAATTCCATCCACAAACAGAATGGATGAAGGAACGGGAAGCCCTGAATCCAGGCGCCCAGCTATACGCACAATGGATGCAAACAATACTCTAAAAGGCCAAATAAGCGCTGGAACAGACATGGGAAAATATGAGCAAATATTACAACCGCAAGGCTAAGCAGCAACCAGACTTCAAGGCCCGGGACCTGGTCATGTTAAATGCAAAAAACATACGCACCAAGCGACCCTCAAAGAAGCTTAGCCCAAAGCTGTATGTCCCTTTTAAGGTATTGGAAAAAAGGGGAGAACGTGCCTACAAACTCGAAATATCACCAAGGTGGAAAATCCATCTGATATTTCATGTATCGCAGTTGGAACCCTATCGAACATCCAATCGACCCGCAAGGGAACAACCTCCCTGCGAGCCAGAAGAAATCGATTCGGATTTTGAATGGAAAATCGAAAGAATCGTGAAGAGTGAAATAATCTCTTATACCCGGCGCGTGGGTGGTCGGAACAGACAGATGCGTGAGTTACCGTATTTTGTAAAGTGGACTAGATGTACTGAAGATTAAAATACTTGGGAACCACCAGACCATTTAGAGCATGCACAGGAATTGGTGGAGGCATTTCATAGGGAGAATCCGGATAAGCCAGAGCGGACAGATGTTGAATGACATGGAAAAGGTTTTCCTAGCGTGGCCAAGCAAACGCGATAGGTTTTTCACCCTACCAGGTCGAGTTCATGAAGGAGGAGTTTACTTTTTTTTTTGTTTTTTTTTATGTTTAATTTTGTGTTTTATTTTGGATAAAGGAAAAGTGAAAAGAGGGTAACACCTACAAAGCGATTCTAGACGAACCCATGGAGGAGGGAGCTCATGTTAGGCACATGTATATGAGGTGCTGAATTCAGTACTGCATTCATACGAAAAATGCGCTGAAAAACCTACTCATACCCCTCCGGCCCCGTTGTTGGGCCCACACGTCACCTGCGGCACCAACGGTAAAAACGTCCCCTTACCAAAAAGCCATAAATTGGCGTCGCTCTTATAGCACGATATACGTCGTCGCCGTCCGTCCGACGGCATGCTGTTCAGAGGGTATATGAAGAGGGAGACCCGGCCGTGCCAATGCAACTGGAATCAAGTGCATCGGACCAGTGTCCGCAGAGTTATGACCATTCCCGTATAGCCTTCTGTGGGGGTGGTCAATGGTAACGGGACACTGCGAACGAAATTGAGAATATGTTAAGTGGGTTCCAGGGAAACACCGAGAACCCACTTAGACCCTGATTTCAAGCCTAGAAAGGTCTATAGACCTATCGGAACAAGTCGATAAGGAGAGGCGGAGCCAAAATGATTAGGTATTGGACCGATCGTAAGCTCCAGTCATCCTGAAAGCCATCTGCAAGCTGCCGGTACTATCGGGAGGAAGTAGATTGGTCGACAACCATGCTGGCCACTTGGTGTTCTAAGAAACCATTGGTAGATCCCATGATGGACTGCTTGGTTTAAACAGCAAAAGAAGAAACAGCGTCTCAGACTAATAAGGGTACCACACCCACAGATAAAGCTGAGCTCTGATGTCTCCGTAAGCCTTGGGGCGGAACTATATTCTCTGGGTTAAATCGCCTTCGCACTTGGATCATCAAAGATAGTTTGTGAGAGAAAGTACATAGTTGTATAGAAAGTAGTTGTAGTCCGCGAACACTTAGACGCGGGATATAAATATCGATGTGCCCCCCGAGCTTTAGCCATCATCAAGCAACGGAGAAGAGATTTTATCAATGTCATAAGTTTTACCCAAAAATCTCTACCTACGAGCTTTCCTAGACAAATCTCCGTTTACGAAAAAAGATTAAAACCTAGTTCGATTCGCTGGCCCTTAGAATCGACTACCCTTAACAGTAGGTGGGGAAACAGGTTTGTAGAGTAGCAAGCAGAGAAAATCAATCAGGAGATAAATTCATTTTCTTTTGCTCTACTCTAGAATAACTACTCCTCCATGAAAGAAAAATATAAAAAAAAGTACTTTCATCAAAATTTTAACTTATATGCAGGTTATACATGTATCAATTTCAATCTGTACAAATATGCTATTAACTTTGATTTGCTATTATGTTTATTCTTGGAATCTATAGGTAGATATCACTTTTAAAATTTTGGGAATTCTTCCTCAATTGATTGATGATCTGGTAATTCATTACTTATTAGATGAGTTTGACCCTTTTCTTCAGACCCTGCAGTAAGAGTATTATTGTTAGTTATCGTAGAGTCAATGCCTTTACAGGAGAATTTATTACTTTTGCACTCTTAAATGGTGTTGTACTTCCGCCAGCAGCCAATGAAGATGCAGTGGCATATGAGAGCTACCTTTTATTCTTGCTGTTTTGACTACTTTTGCATAATTTATTGTTTCTGCAGTTGACTCTGAATAGCACCAAGTGGAGCAAACTTCACAGGGGGTATAAAAGCCATACTTACTCAATATATCAGATCGTCTCTATTCTTTAATACCTATAAGTCGAAATTCCTCCGTTACACTATTATGAAATAGTACTTTCTTAATGCCAGTCTTCCTGATATCAAATCCTTGCTTCTCATTAGATCGTAATTCTTCAGCTAAGCTGTTTATACTTATTACTTTTACTAAAAGCTAGCTGATAGGGATCTTATTTAAGAAATTTGCTTATTCATTTCAGGTGGATCTAAGGTATTCCTCATGCAATACAATTCAATGAAAAAAGCATCCTTGCTTTAAGAACTTATAACATAACAACTATAACTCATATCAATATTAAAATCAGTTGGGCTGATAGTCAGGAAGTGCTAATATTTTTCTGATATTTTACATTTTCAGATATAAATCAAGCTACAAAGGTCGTTGGAGGTGGCAAAATATTTTCTGAACTACTAAGAGTATGGTTTAGAAGGCTATGTATCTGGCTATGCTAAAATAAATATTTTGTTGTTGGAGGCCAATATGTAGGTTATATGAAAACCACACTCAGATTATCCTGTATTTAGATTAGTTTTAAAGTTTTTTCTTTTTTAATTTCTGAGTTTAGGTTTAAAGATGGTCCTTACATAAAGTTGCTTCTATTATAAGTCCAATTTTTTGTCTGGTGTGACATGTTCAGACACAATTTCCAGCTAAGAACAAAAAGGCCACAGGACTACATTTTAACTAATAAAGTCTCTATTTATTCATGATTCCATAATCAAATCATGGTGTACCAAACATCGCATTAGTGTTATTCTTCAACTGGCCCCCTAACTGCTCTCCCTTATGGCTTTACTTTTTGACTCTACTTTTGTTTTTTGATTTTCCTTCCTATTTTTACATTATGGTTTTTGTTCTTTCTTGCTTCAATGGTTACCATTGCAGATATAATTGCAATAATGTGATCTTGAGTTATTTCAAGTTTTGTTTGTTTTATTACTTTGTTTCAGATAAACTCTTCGTATTTGTTATTACTTGTACAGCATGCAGGTTGTATTATCAAAATTCATCTTTCAAAACCTTTCGCCATACTCTACTCATGGCCAATATCAGGAAAGATAAAATATTTTCATAAAAGGTTTTGTGATAATACAATGGAGGGGACCAAATATTATTAACTTGTCAGATATTAGTTGTTATATACTTTTTTGTATCAATCCCTCTATAAAGATATATACTATTCTCACACATGTTGTTGAATCGCAATCACTAAATATATCTCTGATACGCTACTCGATTAATTCTTGATATTTAAATAAATAGATCGTCATTTTCTAGCTAATATAGGGAATTAAAGTGTTTTCACACAGGTAGTGTTGGGCATTCTTAGTTTTAAAATATCTATTTTTCGCTAAATTTGGTAAATTTGGTGTAAAGCTGGGTGTCGAGAGAAAGGTTTTGCCCTGGTATTTTAGAATCCGATATCTTGATTGCCCTAAACCTGACCCGACCTCAATCCCCTGCAATTTTCTGATGTGGTTTTTTTGGGTCGCAAAACGAACCTTTCACTCCCTCCCGAACTTCGGTACAACACCATATTTCACAACAATAATACAATCTTTGACAATTCATTTTTCGACACACACAATGCTGATCGGAATCTGCGGGGGTGCGTATTAATACCTCAGATTTTAGAGATTTGCATAGACTCATGTTCTAATAGGTCTCTGCTCTGGGAAAGCTGAGGTATCAAAATACCTAGAGACAAAACATAGTTTTACCCTGATTCAGTTGGAAGAGACCAACAGCAGCAGCGACAGCAGCCGCAATTGCGTATCATGGACCGATGGAGAGAAAAGCTATCCCTCGTCCAAAAGCTTGCTAGACCATGTAACCCGGCACTGGTCTAAACGGTTCGTTTTGCAGGGAATAGGTTCGGTAGAGCCCAAGGTTCTGGAAGCTTTCCTACGTCGCCCGTTCTTCTTACTGTTGAGCGTGGACGCACCGATATTGGTTCGGTGGCAGCGATATCAAAAGAGGTTCGCCATATAATCATCTGTACCAGGGTGGTCGTGTTAACCGAGTTGTGGGGAAGGCTTGATAGCCCATCACTTAAACGGACTTTCGAATCTTTCGTTCAAGAATGCGATTCAGACATGTACCACCCGGACCGTGGCATAGCGCACCTGGTCCAAAAGTCGACGGTCCGCCTCCTTAACGCTACTAACTCTCTCGAAAGGCTACACCAGAACCTTGACGCCCTGAAACTCGCGGACGAGTCCCGCCTACGACCAAGCTGGGACGCCTACTTCATGCAACTGGCCTCCCTCGCCGCTCGCCGGAGCAATTGCATGAAACGCCGAGTTGGGTGTGTGCTCGTCCGGGGGAAGCGCGTGATATCGACAGGTTACAACGGCACGCCGAGAGATCTGGTGAATTGTAATGAGGGCGGGTGTAAGAGGTGTAATAGTGGGACTGCAGGAGGGGTTGGGCTCATGACTTGCCTTTGTATCCACGCCGAGGAGAATGCACTGTTAGAGGCGGGGAGAGAGAGGGTCGGGGACCGGGCAACGCTATATTGCGATACGTCTGTGCCCGCTCTTGTGATCGAATTGGTGGGTTTTTCGATTTTCTACTGATTAGTGCTATTGGGTGTAGGTGTCCATGCTTGACTTGCAGTATTAAAATTGTCCAAGTGGGCATTACGGAAGTTGTTTACAGTCAGGGGTATAGTATGGATACTGAGGTATAAGGATTCCATCGCTTGATAAGACTTGGTGTTTACTGGGGGGTAGACTGCGATGGTTCTTGAAGCTGGAGGGGTCAAACTTCGAAAGTTCTACGCTGTATGTTTGATACCAACATGTCTAGGAACCGTGGTGCTGACTAGTGAATAGGCGAAAGAGGGGTTGTCATGCGTTTAACTTGTGCGTTTGGGAGTAGCGATTGACAGTATCAAATGTTTGGGTGAGTTCAGAGTTAACCCTCTAGGTAGTGAGGCTAGTATTGGTGGCTTTAGCTGAGCTATGATAGCTCCCCAAAAAAGCAATTTGTGAGCAGAGATAATACACACGTGTAATAGACAGTATTCAAGTTCATACTCGTACTCTTGGTCAAAGAGGTCTACTTTCACATTAAAGGAATCCAGCGGGGAAACAAGATCCCAACAGAAAACGTCAAGAGCAGAAGCAGAGACGAGGAACAGGGCAAGGATGATTTGTGAGTTCCAGCAACTGAAACAGAAACTGAGAAAATGGTACCTTAACGTAGTTAGTATGTACACTTACTAGAAGTAGAAAATATGAACTTGATGAAAACTTACCCCGCACAAACAGAATATGACTTTCATATCCATTCTTGAATTTGCAATTTCAAAATCTAGTTTCTAATTCCGAATTTAACAATCCGTTACAATGTCCATGTCAGATTGAATGTGATAAAATCCAAGGACTTATATCTTAGCTGGCCAGGCTTGCCAACTGCCAATGAACATCAATTACTATCAGGACAAGAGCAGCACAATTGGTATTTAAGGAAGGTCAGTAAATTATAATACATTGACAATAGGGACTATTATATTCAGCATCACACTGAGTGGAACAGAAATGACAAGTGAAATGACTCAGACTCAATTTACTGACCTGCTGTATATTTCTTTGGTGACCAAAATTGACCAGAATAATATGTATATTATTGATATATAGTACTACTCTTTTACCAAAGAACTCTTTCTGTGCAATAGTGGCAATTGAATGTAAAGTAGCTGGTGTAAATACAATGGAGAAGAGCATGTCATTACTTTATGCAAGCTATATTATGGGTGAAAAACAGATTTCCATTCAGTTCATTTCTGTTTGAAGATTATATTGTGCTAATCTTGGTGGTTTAACATGGTGAGGACAGTGGCTCATTCCTGATACTGGTGGACTTCTGTCCTTTCTAAAAGCGAATATTCATTCTGGATAGAGACTTTATTCAATCAACAGTAGTTAGTAACTTGTCTAGGTGATATAACTAGTAGAAGGAACAAGAGGATAAGTACAGAAGCTGGACACTTAATTAAGCAAATTCTTCCTCAGGTTAACATATTATCCAGATATGTCATGAGTAGCTTTAGCTGCATTTCTGAGAAAGAGTAGATAGGTGCATATGGTGATTGTATATCAGGTTTGAAATCAATTGCATGATTGAAATTTAAATAAATTAGCAATTGACTGCAATCTCAAGTGTGAAAAAGGCTCTGTAGTCTGGTATTACTTTTATAGACTATTTAGCATAACTAGTGCCTCAATATCTACCCCTGCTTTCTTTGAAGTAAGATCTGCCCCATTGTCCCCCAAGCACACCTTAACCTATTCCACGGATATTCTAAGATCTTGCACTAAAGGGCAAGGGGAAGATGATAGAAATTCAATACTCCAGTCTTTAGAGATTTGAATTTGTTAGGCACATAACTCCCATGAGGGCCCAGAAGAGCAGCTTGAGAGCTCTGGGCCTGAAACTCCACAGACTAATACCCCCCTCCGGCCCCGACGTTGGCCCAGGACGACAGCACTGGCGCCTTATGCAGTTGCTCGCAATCATAGAAAGAAGAAATATTGGAACCTTTCTCGTAACCCCGTATACGTCGTCGCCGTCCGTCCGACCGGATCCTGTCCGCAGGGTATATAAGAGGGCATCTCTGGCTACGTCTAGGAAAAAGAACCAAGCGATTTCGAAAAGAACCCGCGGAGTTACCTCCCACTGAAATCAAGAGACCAAAACAACGTCCGGAAGCCTAGGAGGGAGTGGTATTCGGGCTATTCCGTAGAGAATAGTACTGAACCACAAATGAATGCCTATCATAGGCAGGCAAGCCTATCGGAACATGTCGATAAGGAGAGGCAGTCCAGCACGAATTGGTATTGGACCGATCGTCAAAGACTAGTCATCCTGAAAGCCAGCGGCAAGACCGGGGGTACCGGAACGAAGCCGTATTGGTCGACAACCAAGTTGGCCCCTTGGTGTTCTAAGAAACTATTCGCAAGTTCCAAACTGGACGGCCATAGTTTGAACAGCAGGACGACGGCTGTTATCTCTTACCGAGAAGGTGTGAACACCATCGGAGAAAGAAGAGCTCTGATCATGCCATTAGCTGTGCGGGGGAAAAACTTGCAGGGTCAAAGGGGGTTCGCTGTTGGATTTTGGTGCGGAAATTGTTAGTAGATACTTGGTTGTATGGAGAACGGATGTAGTCCGCGAACACTCAGACCTGGGATATAAATATCGAAGTTCCTCCCTAGCTTTAGCCATCATCAAGCAACGGAGAAGAGATCTTATCAATATCATACGTTCTACCTTGAAATCTTGAGCCTTCCTAGACAATCTCCGTCTACGATTTGATTTCTTAAGCCTAGCCTGATTCGCTTGACTTTAGAATCGGCTACCCTTAACAGTATATTGATATTTCTCCTTGTTACCAAGGCTCAATACATGACTATCGGATATCTCGAAGTCATACCTCTGGAATCACACCAGCTCATAGCTGATTCCACCCTTCTGGACGAGTCGATTCTTGAACCTCGTCTACCAAACTTTGTCCCTTCTATCGAAACCTTCCTGTACGACTCCCTTCCGGAGATCGAATTCCTACCATATCCCTACGAACCCTACTGGTTCACCGATTCTAAACTCGTTCCTACCCCTCAAGATTTCGCAGAAATCTATAAAGAATTTCACGGCCCATCCTTCCGGTGGCACCCTTTCGTCGAATAAGATAGTGAGGAAAGCGGAACCTCCAGTTCTTTCTCCTCCAATATTTCCTTTACACCTTCAATTTGGGGATTTGGCAGACAACCCAATTCCCATTAGAAGGCGACAATGGCTCGACAATTGACTGTCGACACGGACAAGGCTATGTCCGACATAGATAAAGTTTCTCTGGTGGGAAGCGACCATGCACATGGACGCTCAGGTCACCTCTGGCACTCCACCACCTCTCACAGCCAAGTGGGGTCGAAAATCGGCCCTTGCTACTCGATCAAGCAACCCTCATCCCCCCGACGCCAGGAATCCAGCTATGGAAAGACTAGCTGAACGCATCGGCCAGGCAATGGGATACTTCGACCATACCCTCCAGGAATCGGTTGATATTCAATATTTGGCCTACCGTGAACTATCTAGTCAAGCTTAGGATCAAGCGAACCAACTCCAGCACCATGCCCAGCAGATAACCCGTGGGGAACAAATCATTGGCGAAGAGTTGAAACAAGTCAATTCGGGACTTGAAATGTTAGCAACTGAAACAGCCGCACTTCAAGATGCAACCACCAAACGGTTGGAAGCAAAGCTGCGAGCACAGGAAGAACGGGCTACGCACCATGAAGCGGTAAGTACCCAACTTCATGCTAACATTGGGGCAACAGGATAAGAGTCGCTGGATCGATACCGCCAGCTGGAACAGGCCTTGGCTAGGCAAAAAGCCGAACTCCTACAAAGACAAGTAGCCGCACAAAAGGACCATGAGCGGACCAGACAGGAGTTAAGAGAGCTTCACCAGCGCCTCGAACATGAGTGTGCTCAAAGGGAAGCATATGTGGTCCAACAGAACGCCGCATCCGAACAACTAAACCGAGTGTTGACACGGATGAATGAAACGTTGGCGCAACTACAGGTTGCAAGGAACCCACCAAGTGTGTGGGAAACAGTGGCACCACAGCCGGTCGAAAATCCGGGTTTGGAGAAACGGACAACGGCCCATGGAAGAGAAGAGTTCCGGTTTATTCCCCGCAGAGACAAGGGAAAGGGAGTGGATTGAGGAGACGGAAACAGTGGTGGGGGAAAAGCACCACCACCACCTCCTCCAGAGAATACACCCAATCCAGGAGACGATGACACAGGCTTGAAAGACGAAGGTGGTCCCTCTAAACGAGGGGGTGAGCCATCACGAAGACCCTTACCGGGTCGAAAAGTCGAATCCGTGGCTGACGCATGGGTCGACCGACTGGGGCAAGCTTTGTCAAGGACCAACCGCCGGCAAGCGGATCCACCTTTCAAGTTTGAAAATAAACCTACTCAAGATGTGCGTGTATGGCTACTAAACTGCGAGGACCACTTTGGAAGAAACCCATGGCAATGGGAAGACGATGAAGAACGCATTAAATATGCGTTCGGAAGAATGGAAGGAACCGAGGTGGCCCCTTTCGCCATTACCTATCGCAAGAAAATGACGGGGGACCTCGGATTTCCCAAACATGAGGGTTATGATTTTTGGATTACGTTTCGAGCAGAAGTTACAGAACGATTCTCAGTACTGCATAAGGCACAGAAAGCCTTAGCCGAGATGGAGAAGGTTAGGTATACAGGGGACATCGAGAAATACCTCCTTACCATGGAAAACCACAATATCGAGGCAGAGGTATCGGGCATCACTTGGAGAACCATAATTCAGCGGCAACTTCCTATTGAGGCCATGCGTACACTATCTCATGAGAATCATGATTTGGATAGCGACTGGATCAAGGCAGTACGCAGGGTTACGAAAGCGGAAGAATCGTTCAAAGAACAGCTCGGGCTATTCAGAAAAAACGACCAAGGAAAAAGTGACTCCCAGAAAAGAAAACGGGAGGAGGAATCCACACCTAGCAAGACCACTGCTGGAAATAAAAAACGCAAAACCTATACGGCAGCTGAAAAGGCGGCCTACAAGTTGAAAAAACAAGCGGAAAAGGGGAAAATAGCCCCCGCTGAAGGAAAGGTTGATCACACAAATTGGATTGAAGCTCATAAAGGAATACCTAAAGAAAAAATAGAAGATTGGAAAAAAGCCAATCAATGCACACGATGCACATTGGCTAACCATACTTGGAAGTACTGTCGGAAGCAGGCACAAGTATCCGTTATTGGACAACAACGGGGAACTCAAAGACCCCCATTTCGAAGACCCCAGGCTACACACAGGCCCAAGGGGCAAATAACACCCGCACCAGGGGTGAACCAGGTCAGCCGGCCCAGAATATGGGAACTGGACGACATGGACGAAACTTAAGTAGTTTCAAAGGCAGCGGCAGCGACGGCGACAGGGTACTCGGTTACGGACCTCTTACCGAAATCGAAAACAACAAGCGGGCTCGACCTCTGCAAGGTCCTACTAGCAGGTATTCCGCGCCACTCCGTGGGAAACTCAAACCCCAAAGCGAGAGTCACGAAAAGCAATCCAGACCTACGGGAGTATCGCAGACCTAAGAAAGACAGGCGAGCGAGAAGCGATTAACTTGGACGGCGGCTCGCGGTAGCCTGAGCCTAAGTTCGGGATCCTCAAACTCAAAAAGAAGAGAGCGGAGCATCACCTTTGATGCCTATCGGACCTTAGTACGGAAGACGGTCAACTAAACCCGCATCCTTCTAAAGCCCTAAATCCTTACAAGAGATCCAAGGAAGAGTGGACAGACCAGCGCTGACTAAGGACTTCTTAAGAACGATAAGGGGAAATTAGTCTAGCCTGGATCGTGAGAAGCCATCCAGGAACAAAATATATTACAGGTCGGCTGGACAACGGAATAGTTGGAGAAAGGGAACAGGATCCCGGACATCAAGAAAAATGAAGTGTAAGAGAAAGAGTAACTACGGCTACCTAGTTCACACGCTAAATGGAGCGGGGTAAATCCGTCCCGAACCTGGACTCCAGCTTTGTGGACGGGATAGGCACGATAGACTCATGGGGTAAACGAGGCGATGCGTGAAGAATCCCCAGAGCCCAAATACGCTAATAAGGTAAAAACGATACGAGTTCGGCTCCAGTGGAGACAAAAGCCTGGGCTGAGAAGGGCAAACGGCAAGTGTATGCGAACCCTTCGGCAAGGGGTAAAGACCGCTAGTAGTGGGCTGCCCAGTACACCAAAGACACAGATTTTAGTTTGTCTGAGGAGGCTTAAATAGCCGTAACCGTGCGGGCATGGTAACAAACACCCTAAGTTACCACAACAACGAAAATGTCATACAAAAGACCTGCACAGGCCCCAGGCGGCCCGAATAAACGAAATAAAACAGAAGCACCTGCCACGCCATATTATTCCTGCCCTGAAGGCAGGGCAACCATCGAAGCAAATGGAGAACGAATACAAATTCGTGTACTATTAGACTCAGGGTCTAATATATTCCTAATTAACCAAGAATTGGTTAATAAACATCGCTTACCATACCACACCCGCACAAATAGCTTGGACATTTACACCTTTGAAGGAACCACAGCAGCAAATGGGGGAAAACACTACACATATCCTATTCTCTTAGAGATCGGAAGTAATGCACACCGATCTCACATCTCTTGTGAAATTGCCAATGCTGGCAAATATGACCTAATCATCCCATTTGGATGGTGGCATACAGAACATCCTATAACGAACATTGAGGAAGCGCAAAAATGGTTATTTAAAAACAAGAAATGTCAAAGTCATGTTAATGATGAAGGCATAGACTTGACTTTTGAATGGGACGAAACCGTGGCATAAGACCCAGAAGAACGATTCATTGGAGGAATTGAAATGGCACCCGCTCGTGTGTCAAAAGAGATTCTACAAATACCTCAGGAATATCAGGAATTCAAGAGGGTTTTCGCACCAGAAACGGCAGAGAAACTAGCTGGAAGAAGAACGTTTGACCATGCAATTGACTTAATACCTGGTGCGGTACCGCCCTGGGGTCCGATATATCCCATGTCAGCCCACCAGTTGGATTTGCTTACCAAATACCTGCAGAAAATGCAGGATCAGGGGAAAATCGTGGAAAGCAAATCTCCCGCCGGGGCCCCAATTGTATTTGTCCCTAAACCTGACGGGTCAATGAGGCTTTGTGTGGACTACCGACAGTTGAATAAGCTGACGGTGGCCAACAAATACCCAATGCCCCTGAGGAGGGAGCTCCGCGACCGAGTGGCTGGGGCCCAAATATTCACCAAACTCAACTTAAAAGATGGTTATCGTCTCCTAAGGATAAAAGAAGGAGATGAGTGGAAAACCGCATTCCGGACCCGATACGGCCACTTTGAATACAAAGTAATGCCATTCGGGCTGGTAAACGCGCCAGCCACTTTCCAGGCCATGATGAATAAAATTCTACGTGAATTTTTAGATCATGGAGTGGTCGTCTACCTAGACGACATCCTGATTTATTTCAAGACAGAAAAAGAGCACGTCGACCTGGTAAAAAAGGTACTCTCTCGCTTGGAAGAATATGATCTAGCGGTATCAACCACCAAGTCGGTCTTCCACGTAAAAACAGTGGAGTTTTTGGGCTATATCGTGGCAATCGACGGAGTCACCATGAGTGAAAGAAAGGTCGAGAGCATAAAAAATTGGAAGGCACCAAGGTCTGTTAAAGTGGTGCAAATATTCATTGGCTTTGCCAATTTTTACAGACGTTTCATTAAAGATTTCTCCAAAATCTGCAAACCAATTACCGAAACGTTGAAGGGTGACCCCAGGAAATTCAGCTGGGGACCAGAACAAGATGGGGCATTTGAGGAACTCAAACGAAGATTTATCTTTGCCCCAATACTCTGTCATTTCTACCCAGACAGAGAAACCATTGTGAAACCGATGCGAGCGATTTTGCACTTGGGTGTGTCCTCTCACAGTTTAAGGACAAAAAGCTACATCCAGTAGCTTTCCACTCACGAAAGCTGAGCCCCGCCGAACGAAATTATGAGATCCAGGATAAAGAGCTTCTAGCGATCCTAGAAGCATGCAAAGAATGGAAACAATACTTGGTGGGGACAGAAAAACCGGTGACGGTCGACACTGATCACCAAAACCTACAAAATTTCCTTACGACCAAGGTATGGAATCCGCGGCAAATACGGTGGGCTCAACAACTGGCGAACTACAATTTCAAAATTGTCTATCGACCAGGCAAACGCGGAGGAAAGCCTGATGCATTGAGCCGACGGCCGGAGTACCCGCCTGAGGAGGGAGCTGCGCATAGCGAACAATCTATACTCAAGCCTTCTCACTTCCAAATCACACTGGTGCATTTAGGCCAACCAGAAAGAAAGGAAGAACTAGGTGGCACAGAAACTACAGGTTCCTTGCGAATAAAGTTACTAACTCCAAAAGCACAAATGCCTACGAAAGGGTCCCGACTAGGCGCTGGACACGACTTGTATGCATTAGAGGATTTCATAATTCCAGCCCAAAGGCAACGGCTGGTAGAAACAGGAATTGCCGTTGGACTGCTACCGGGAACATACGTACGCTTAGCACCGCGCAGTGGAATGGCCGCCAAATATGGGATCAGCATTGGCGGAGGAGTAATCGACGCTGATTACACTGGAGAAGTCAAGGTTATCATAATGAATCATGGAAACCAAGATTGCCAGGTTCGCAAAGGGGACCGAATGGCACAAATGATCATTGAGAACATACATATGGCCGAAGCAATAGAAGTTGACAGACTAGCTGAAACTGTCAGGGCCAAGGGCGGATTTGGAAGCACGGATGTATCACTCAGACGATCAGCTGCAAATAAGACCCATGTAGTGGTTGCATACTTGCAAGCGGACCAGGCCGAAAATGAGTTTCTTGATGAAACACACTTTCAAGCAAAACAAGACAAAGGAATACTCCTAATGTGTAATGCTATAATGTCCAGTGTCGATATTAGGAAATACGACCAAACATTATTAAAAACCATCAAAGAGGCAGGAGAGGACGATCAAGACTGGCAGGAACGCAAGCAACATTTGGAAACGTTAACAAATGAGGGCAAACCATTACCAAGTCACTGAGCAGTAACTAAAGGACTGATATACTATAAGAATCGCTTATACATTCCAGACAAGGAACAGCTGCAGACAACCATAGCCAAAGGCTGCCACGACTCCAAGGTAGCTGGACACTTTGGACAAGAGAAGACTCTGGAAATTGTTACGGGGATTTTTATTGGAAAGGACTGTCAGCATAGATAAAGGACTACGTACGGTCATGCGAT